>SDVV010000150.1:0-38325 GCA_016164225.1 Gammarus roeselii | reverse complement strand
CGGTCGTGGTGCTGCTGGCGGTCGTGGTGCTGCTGGTGATCGTGGTGCTGCTGGTGATCGTGGTGCTGCTGGTGGTCGTGGTGCTGCTGGTGGTCGTGGTGCTGCTGGTGGTCGTGGTGCTGCTGGTGGTCGTGGTGCTGCTGGTGATTGTTGTGCTGCTGGTGATTGTTGTGCTGCTGGTGATTGTGGTGTTGCTGGTGGTCGTGGTGCTGCTGGTGGTCGTGGGAGTGCCGGTGAGTGCGGCGGCTCTGGTGGTCGTGGTGTAGGTGGTGCTGTTGGACGGGGCGGTGGGGTTACTGGCGATGCTTTGTCCGGTTTGCGTGGTCCTGTTCTTGGTGGAGGTGGTAGTGGAGGGGGTAGTTCTGTGGTTGCTCGAGGGGGCAAGGTGCATCATTTTACTTTGAAGTTTGGTCAGGTAAATGTAAATCCTCTCTTGAACAATTGTATTGCTTGATTGATTTTGTCAGGAGGTGCGCCAAAACTTGGCTGACTGCTTTGGCCCCTTCATCTTTCATTTCGTTGGAAGGTTCTGATGTTTTAAGGGGTAATACTGACAGTGCTATTCGCAAGCATGGTGTTTGCTTGTTTTTACAGAGGGGGTTCGTTTTGTTCAACACAACCTTTACTGTCCAAATGTTGCTGCCATTCATAGGATGTTGATGTCTAGGTGTTAGCTGTCTACCATCTTATGATGAGGCATGCAATTCTCGGCTCATTCAGCTGATCTTGGCCTTTAGTGCTGACCGCGGTGGTAATTTCATGTGACTTCAGCCTGCCATCCTTGGCTTGGTCTTTTGATAATGTTTTGGATGTATATGTATGACCGGTGGATATGTTATGTTTGGACTTTTCTCTCTGTTGGTCTCTGACAGTGGGTGACGTGAGAGATAGTTTCTTGCAGGCGGTTCCATTTTGGAGCTTTTCCTTACATCTGAGTTGGATAGGGTGGGCAGTGTTGAGGTGCTCTCCCCATTTCCTCTTTGTATGCACTCTCTTATTGTGTGAGACTATCTTTTCCATGTGAAACTGGAGCGGGATGTTGACTTTTTTCTGAGGGGAAACAATGATGCCCTATCAGGGTCCCTGTTTGATTTAAATTGGCAGCTAAAATTCATGAATTTGTTGGTCAACATTTTTTTATGCACCTGGTGTCGAGACTGATAAGTTTGGTTGATCTACATGTTCCAGTTTGCAATGGAGCCCAATTAGTGCCATGTCCTGTTCCTCCACCTAGGCAGTTGATGCAAGAGAGACCTCTTGCCTGGCAGGACTTCAAGCGTGTTAGAGCTTCCTTAGGTAGAGGGGATTTTTTTCTGTGCCGGCAATGGGCGTATCTATTGCCTTGAACCAACAGTATCAAACCTTTGCCATCCAGAGTTGTGCTCTGTGCAAGGAACATCTCATGGATCGATTTTGCAAGTTTCCAAAGATCTTTCACTCATACATCTGCAATAAGAAGAAAGGTTGTTTATCTGTTGGTCCACTTCGTGTTGCTGGTGGTGGGTATGTTGACTGCCCCCAGGCTATGAGTGAAACTTTTTTTGATGCGTTTGCATCCATTTTGTATTGTTGATGCTCTCCTAATCCAGCTCCCAGTCAGGTCTTTCATGGAGGGAAGCCTGATCCAGTTGTCGTGTTGTTGGCTCTAGACGCTTTGTCAGCAGTAGGACCCGATGGCTTACACCCCAAGCTTCTGAAAAGTTGTGCAGGTGCACTTTTGGAGCCTTTGTTAATTCGTAATTGGCGGTCATTACTTTGTGGATTTTTTCCAGACTTGTGGCTGGAGTCAATTGTGATTCCCTTGTTCAAGGGCAAGTCAAGGTATAATCATCTGAACTATTGCCCTGTCAGTCTGATCTCTGTGTGCTACAAGTGTTTGGGAAGAATTATTGTTTCTGAGCTGGTCAAGTTTCTTGAGGGCAATCAGATTCTCCCCTTGCCAGTTTGGATTCAGGAAATTTAGGTCTACTGGGGATCTGCTTCTCTTGGCTTAATCTGATGTTTTGGATGGTGTAGATGATGGCTTTGTTGTGGATGTTGCTCTGCTTGATTTTTCCAAGGTATTCAATGTGGTTTTGCATGATGTGTCCATTCACAAGCTGAGGGAGATGGAAGTTGGGCCAGTTTTGCTTGGCTGGATGTTAGTTTTTGGCTGGTCCTTCTTTGAGGGTCGTTATAGATGGGTGTTGTAGTTAGTCAGGGGGAAGTGGTTAGTGGTGTACCACAGGGTTTGATGCTGGGACCTGTGCTACTTTTGATCTACATTAATCACATCACAACTGGAGTGCTGTATTCTTTTAAAGCATTTGCTGATGATTACAAGCTGTATCTTGGGTACAAGAGGGTGAAAAAGTCTGCAGTTGCTGGTGTGTCTTGTCTGCAGTCGGATCTGGACAGAGTCAGCGCAGTTGCTTTGTCTTGGAAATTGAGGCCGAATTTGGAGAAGTGTGTGGCGTTGAGGTTTGTTTGTGGGTTTGCCGAGTGGACTGACAAGTATCCGTTGACTCTGTACTATTTGAGTGGGATTACATTGAAGTTTGCTCAATACCACAGGGACCTTGGTGTGGTGGTGGATGTAAAACTGAAATTCCACCATCTTGTCAAAGAGGTATTGGGAAAGGCTTCAGGGTTGGCCAACAACCTGCTGAGATCCACAGTTTGCCATAGTTTTCACTTCATGATGTCTCTCTTTGTGATGCACATCAGGCCTATCATGGATTATTGTTTGTTGGGGTGAAAAGTGGGCTTTCTTGTAGATTTGAGATAGCTTGAGTCTGTGCAGAGGAGATGGACAAAGAGTGTGGATAGTCTGGCTGATTTGGTTCACTTTTCCAGACTGAAGCAACTTGGATTGTTTTCTACAGAGGAACGTTTCTCAGGGCAACCTCATTAATTACTGGAAGATCATCTGCGGGTTGAATAATGACGCCATCCTTGGGGCTATTTTTTGGACAGCTCCCGATGTGAGAACACGAGGTCATACCGATAAGCTATTGATACCAGCTTGCAATAGACATCAAGAAGAGATTCTTTGGAGCGCAATGTGTTCAGTTGTGGACCAGCCTTCTAAGGTTTGTGGTGGAGTCTAATTACCTGGCTGAATTCAAGAGGTCCCTGACCAAGTTTCTAGGTGATGATCTGTTATTTTGTTTGGGTTTTGGGGTCCTACTGTTAGATGTTGGTACCTTAGCTTTGGGATTGACCTGCCAGTTGCAACATTTTCTTATGGGTTGTTTTGCCAACCACCCCCTTTTTGTGCATGGGTGGTGGGTGTTTCTGTGTGTTGGTCTTGATGAGGTGGTGGTTTGTTGTGTGTGTGTGTGTGTGTGTGTGTGTGTGTGTGTGTGTGTGTGTGTGTGTGTGTGTGTGTGTGTGTGTGTGTGTGTGTGTGTGTGTGTGTGTGTGTGTGTGTGTGTGCCCCTGCGTGGGATCGTTTGCGATTCTCTGTTGGACTATTTTTTTCTCAGTAACATTGTGGTGCTGGAGTGGTGTGTTTGGTGTGTGTGTGTGTTGTTACTGGGTGTGTTCTACCTATGAGCCCAAGCAGTCTGTTTACCCTGGTGACATGGTTTCTAGCCTATGCATGTGTTGTCATGAGTGTTATTCCATTCTTGTGTGTGTTTACATTTTTCACCTTTGTAGCTCACCTTTGCAGCCCCCCACAGCCCTGCCAACAGGGCATGAAGGGATGGAAGGCAGTATACCTTAGCAGGCCAGCAATCTGAAGAACAACACGGTATCAAAACTGCAGCAGGGCCCAGGTTGGATTGCGCTCAAAAGGTCAACAAAAAAAATCAAGTCAACAATTGCACTCAACTGTCAAAACACAGAAGCAAAACCACAAAATCAAATCTGCTATGCCTGGCAAAACTTGTTCAACATCCCCCCTCCCTGTAACTCCTCAGTCAAGGCCCTCTTGAAGCCATGGGGGAAATTGCACTGCATCTTATCAGAGGACAGACTATTCCAGACCTGAACACAGCGAGAATAAAAGAATCTGCTTTTATAGTAGGTCCGACAAAGAGGAACCACCAGCTTCAAACAATGACCATGTGTGCCAATATCTGGAGCTCGCTCCAACAGAGTAGACGACTCCGAATACACAGAACAGTGAAAAATCTTCCAACACTTCACCAGATCTAGACGCAACAACCTCCCTCTGACCAAAAACAACTGCAAAGCTCTGACACTCTCACCATAGTCCACTCCACCCAGACCCTCTATTTCCCTGGTCCACTGCCTCTGCACAGACTCCAAAAGTCTCAGATCCCCCAAATGTCCCACATTCCACACCCAAGAGCAGTAGTCCAAGATGGGCCTTATATGAGTTACAAACAAAGGCACCATGAAAACAGAGCTCCTATTGACAGTAGAACAGAGCAGACTGGTTGCAAGAGTGGGAGCCTTTCTAACAACACTCTTCACATGGAGGTAAAATCACAACCTTGAGTCAACAAGCACTCCCAAGTTCCTTCAGGAATCAACAAGCTCAAGAGCCACACCATTCAAATTATAAGCAATTCCATCATCAAGCTGCTCTGATTCAAGACTACCCCTGTAAAAATGCATATAGACACATTTGGCAATGTTCAGAGAGAGATTCCATGACCAGGAAACAGACTGCAATTAAGATCCATCTTCAAAAAAGAAACCCAGGCCAACTCTTGTACTTCGGGTGGGAAGTTCAAATAAAGTTTGAAGAAATCAGCAAAAGCCTTCCACTTACAAGCCACTCCTCCTGCTGCAACATGATCAACATACAGCAGAAACAAGAGCAGGCCCAGCACAGAACCCAGGGGTACTCCACTCACCACCTTCCAAAAGTCACTGACAACTCCCCTCACAGCAACACACATTTGCCTCCAAATCAGAAAATTACAAATCCAATCCAACAATCCACCATGAATACCCACACACCTTAGTTTGGCCAATAAAACAGAATGACTGACAACATCAAATGACTTGAAGAAATCCAGAAAGACCACATCTACCATCATTCCATCATCCACCAGATCAGCAACCTCACCATAAGTAAGCAGCAGTTGATCTTCCGTGCTTCTTCCCACCCTGAATCCAAATTGGCCGCTTGACAAAATGCCAGAATCTTCCAGAAAAGACATCACCTGCAACACAATAACCCGCTCCAGCACCTTACAACATACAAGAGTGAGACTCACAGGTCAATAATTATGAGGGTTGCTCCCTGCACCAGACTTGAAAAAGGGAACATGAGATTCCTTCCAAGCCCCCGGAAAAACTCCCTGGCCCAATGACTTCACAAATATCAAAGACAAGGGCAATGACAGCTGCCAAGAACATTGCTTCAACACTAGGGTGGATAACATCAGGTCCAGGGACAGAAGATGAATCTAAATTGTCCAGAACCTGGGTGACTAACAGTCTCATCACACAAATCTCATCAAATTTATCATGAAAAAATTTATGTGGGGAAGGGCAGGCAGGATCAGCATCCACAAAAATGGACAAAAAAATCCACAAACAGCCAACTCATGTTTCTGATTAGCAACAACCTCACCAGATGGAAGTTTCAGAGGACCAACAGAAGGACAGCCTTTCTTTCTTCTTCTGATATAGGAGTGAAACATCTTGGGAACAACAGAGAAGTTGTTGACTAATTTCTGTTCATACAACCACTGGCTGTGCCAAGAAAAATTTCTGTACCTAAAATTGAGCCTGCTAAACTTCTCCAAAGACACCAACACCTCCTCATGCCGCCGACCAAGCTCCCTCCTCAAAAGCTTGTACTGTGCCAAAGCCTGAAATCTACTGATCGTCAAGTCCCTCGGAGGGCCCCGCCACCAGCTTGGCGGCAAAGCAGTCTCAAGTGGGAACAAACCTTCCAACAAACGAATGGACGACTGACTGAAACAAACTATAATTCTCCTCCACAGTGTTGTACAGGAACTCATAATTCCAGTCAACGTCAGTCAAAACCTCTCTCATACTCTTATAATCTCCACGAGACCACATGACCTATTCAAAACCACGATCAACTGGAATCTCATCCATCTGAAAACAAAACTCAACCAAGACAGGACCATGGTGGCACCCCGGGAGAGGAGGCAAAATTGCTATAAATGACCCCTATCTTCCTCTGTTGTCAGCACCAGATCAAGAATGGTGAACGAATCAATAAACGTACTTTCCCTCACCCACTGAGTGAGTCCAAGAGGAGCAAAACAATCAAGAAACTGCAAATCAACTGGAGGCATATAATTATTAAAAATGTCTACAGACCAATCCAACAAAGGCAAGTTAAAATCAACAAGGACGAGGACCTCCCTACCAACACAAAACTCCAGCAAGAATTCAATCAGTTCAGCATTCTCCTCAGCCAAATAGGAGGGCAGACAGTAAGCCACAACAACTGAGACATCATAATCCAGGAGAGAAACGGCAGCAACATTGGGAAGACCTACTTCAACTGGCACAAATTTGAAATTGTTTGCAACATAGCTTCACTTTCCCCACCAGCTGAAACCTCGGCAAATCAGCAAAGAACGACTATACCGATGAAGTCAGCCACAACTCACACGCACCAACCAACTGCAAGTCCCACTGCTGCACCATATGACCAACATAAGGGACCTTATTCATAAGGGAATTCAAATATACACAGCACAACCGCAAAACAGTGAAATCCATCTGCAAAGACTGCCTGGTTAGTTTAAAACACCATCATGGCCACCTGGAGTTCCATGACCACCACCACCAGGACCATGGTCACTCCCAGCACCATGACCGCTTACACGAGCCCTACCTTGGCCGCCTGCACTTCCTTGGCTGCCAGCACTTCCCCGGCCGCCTGTCAGCACTTCCCCGGCCGCCCGCCAGCACTTACCCGGCTGCCAGCACTTTCCCGGCTGCCAGATTAGTTTAGTTTTTTTGTTTGTTTCAGACTTGGTTGAGTTTTTCAGTTTTCATCTGTTATCTGTTTGATTCAGATTAGTTTGGTTTTCTGTTTGTTCCAGACTTATTTTCAGTGAGCTGTTGCTATATCTGAATTGTCTTAAAGTATCCTAATTTATCACTGGAGGTATTTAACTAGGCTACTGCTGTACTGGGTGAGTTTTCTAGGTGGTATATTATCGATTAAACTCTTTATTGAGTAGCATCAAACGAGGTGATTCCCCGCGGTCGGCAACAGGGGGTGACTCTCTGCATCCCTCTTCTGGGCACCAAAACGTCGGAAATGTCACTATTTGACTACAGGACTTGAAAGAGCAGGTCTTTGTTAGTAAGTATCAGCTACTTGTAGAGATTTGATATGTGCACAGAATTTATAAAAAAAATGGCTACAGTGAAGGTGTGCTTCTCAGATCCCTGATAATTTGGGTTCGGAAAAATTATGTTTCGCAAACTTTGATGCTCTGGCTGGAGTTTCCATTGGATTAGAGCCAAATTTGGTGGTGATACACGGAATATGTCGTAGTTTGTTGCGTAAGAAGGATTTTGGAAAAAAATGTAAATTTTTATAAGTATATACAAACGTACAATCGCAGGGAATCACCCCAGGTGAAAAAATAATTGGGGCGATTTCCTGCACCTATTTTGTTGATGAATATTTGTGTTTTTCTTCAATGAAAAGTAATTAAATTAAATTCTCCACACATATGACATCTGGACATAAATGACCCAAAATAATGATACCACAGCTAATTTTAAAATGTGTAACTGATTTTATAATGGCCCAATGTTTATAACTCATGGTTACAATTCTAGGCTTATGTGTTAATTCATGTTTAACACCCACAAACAATCTTTTTTACCATATATTTATGTCAAGATAACAATACCTAACCTAGCATGCCATCCATGTATTCATGTTAATGCAATTAGTTTGCTATAGAATTGAAGAAATACATTTTTTACTTTGTGTATTGTATAATTAAAAGGATTGTTTTTTTCATAATATTTGTACTTTTTCTCATACTTAAGGGTCATACTTAGTAGTTCAGGATGTGGAAAAATTACTTCCAGTAATGTTTGTTTGCAATTATAGAAGAAAATTTTTGTTTCATGCGGTGAAATTGGGGAAAAAATCCCTTCGACAGTCGAGTATGACTGCAGCAAAAGACAAGCATCAAGAAGACTTGTCACAGACGTAATATTTTATCTAACATTTCAATTCAAGCAACAGAAACACAGGGTGACTGCCGGCACCCCTCTTTTGGGCACCAAGACTTTGGAAATGTCACCGTTTGACAACGGGGCTTGAAAGAGCAAGTCTTTGTTAGTAAGTATCAGCTACTTATAGAAATTGGATACACGCACAGAATTTATGAAAAATCCCCAAAGTGAAGGTGTGTTTTTTAGCTCCCTGATAATTTCGGTTCGGAAAAATAGACGTTCCGCAAACTTTGATGCTGTGTCTTGACTTCCCATTGAATTAGGACCAAATTTGATGGTGATACTTGGAATACAATGTAGTTTGTTGCGTAGGAAGAATTTTGGAAAGAAATGTAAACTTTTGTAGATATATACAAATATACAACTGCGGGGAGTCGTTCCAGGCGGAAAAACGATCGGGGGTGACTACCCCCACCTATTTTGTTATTAAATATCTTAGTTTTTCTGCAATGAAGAGTAGTTAAATGCATTTTTTTCCATATTTAATGACATCTGGAAGTAAATGACCTACAATAATGACACCACAGCTAATTTCAAATAGTGTCTCTAATTTTATAATGACCAAATGTTTATAACACATGGTGACAAGTCTAGGCCTAAGTGTTAACTTATGTTTAATGCCCAGGAACGATATTTTTCATCACATTTTCATATCAAGATAACAATACCTCACCTAGCATGACTTGTATTCATGTTAATGCAATAAGTTTGCTATAGAATTGACAAAATACATTTTTACAATACATGTTTTATCGTATTATTAAAAAGATTGTTTTTTCATAATATTTGCTCATTTACTGATACTTTAGAGTCATAATTAGTTTAGGATGGGGAGAAATGACTTCCAGTAAAGTTAGATCGCAATTATTGAAGAAAAACTTAGTTTCCCGCAGCAAAATCGGAAAAAAATCTTTTGACAGTCGTGTATGACGGCAGCCGAATACGAGCATCAAAAACACACGTCACAGACGTAATACTTTACTTCACATTTTATTTTAAGCAACTGATATATACTAAAATAGGCATGTTCTTTTGATTGGTACTCTCAAACTTTTCATTCATGTTTCAAATATTGATAAATGGGGGGTGCGGGAAGTCACCCCATTCAGTGCGGGAAGTCACCCCCAATTAGGGGCCATAGCTTGCCGCACGGTTTTTTGTGAATAACTTTTTTTTCGTTGATGATACAATGTTGAAACTTACGGTGCTCCATCATTATAGTGGCTATACACACCATATAAACAAAGTTTCTCGACCGCGTACTTTTTGAGTTATTTCAAAGTATGCGCAAAATGCGGGGAGTCACCCTGGTCGACGCTATAGGCATGCTCTTTCTGTTAGTATTCTCAAACTTTTAGTTTGCGTTTCAATTGTTGATCTATGGGAGATGCGAGGAACCACCCTGTTTGGTGAGGGAAAATCACCCCCAATTAAGGGCCATAGCCCGCCGCACAGTTTTTCATGAATAACTTTTTTTGGTTGTTGATAGAATGTTGAAACTCACGGTGCTTCATGGTCACAATAGTAGCTCTACACACTGTGAATACGAAATTTCTCGGTTGCATACTTTTTGAGTTACTTCAAAGTGTGTGGAAAATGCGGGGAGTCATCCCGGTCGACGCTGCTAATGTAGGTATGCTCTTTCTATTGGTGCTCACAAATTTTTATCTCATTTATCAATTATTTATGTATGGGGGGTGCGGGGAATCACCCCGTTGGGTGTGAGAAATCACCCCCGATTGAGGGCCATAGCTCGCAACGTTTTTTTATTTTTTTTTATGGTTGATAGAATGTTGAAACTTATGGTGCTTCATGGTCATAATAGTAGCTATAGCGTCGACCGGGTTGATTCCCTGAGGTCGGCAACTCGGGGTGATTTCCCGCACTCCCTTTTTGGGCACCCAGACATTGGAATGGTCACTATTTGACTATGGGACTTGAAAGAGCAGGTCTTTGTTAGCAAGTATCAGCTACTTGTAGAAATTCGATAGGAGCACAGAATTTATGAAAAATCGCCAAAGTGAAGATGTGTTTTTCAGTTCACTGATTATTTTGGTTTGGAAAAAATCAATGTTGTTCCGCAAACTTTGATGTTGTGACGTGAGTTTAAATTGGATAAGGGCCAAATTTGGTGTTGATACACAGAATATGTTGTGGAAATGTCCAATGCAAATCAGAGTTACTCTTAATAGTGATCCTTGCAGAGTTATCAAAAATTGATTGACCATGGAGTTGCATGTAATCTACAGTTTACGCAGCAGAGTTTTGTATAGACGCAATAACTCAGCAGAGTTGTTGAGCAAGGTTGAATAGTGTATTTGCCAATATGCGTAGTTGTGGAACAGCACACGACCTCTCACTTACGCTGCCGTTGAGATACCAAACTACAACACGCGCAAAACTGTGCAGGCTAATTGCAGGGTTTCCACAAGCATATTTCGTTACTCCCTGGATTTCAGAAAGTACTCAATTACCTCAGACAGCAAATAAACACAAAAACTGTAGATATTAAGAACAATGCACTCTAATAAGGTCATTGAGTTTTTACCAAGCCATTTTCTGTTAAAAATATCATGTGCTCATTCCTACGTAATGGACTTATCTTGTTCAATACATCTAATATTCAGTGAATGGTTCTATCTAACATAAAATTACAGCCAACTGTAGTGCAAAACAACATGATAAATGCATTGCAAGAAGAAAACTGTCCATGAAACATTCATGGTGATGTGAAACACTTGCTTAAGGGACTGGACTAGACCATATCACAGCTAATAGATGATCAATTGAACATGCAGAGAACCAACCTTCTTGCATGAAAATGCTCAATTTAACCAACAAACACGCAGCACATATTTAGTGGCAAGCAGTACAGTTAAAGCAAATGTCCACACAGCAATCAATCTATCAAAATTGAACTGTTTTCTTCCTACCAGAGTTAGATGAAGCCAACACAGTTCAATTCAAATGGCAAATTCTGCTTGAACAGTGAACAACAGTAGACAATAGCTATCAAAGATCAGACAGTGTATAATTTAAATAATCACATTGATTGAAAAAGAAATATCTGGAAACTCTGTGTAAGCAAACGTCATCTGACCATCATGAAGGATGCTATTCTCACCTCTATGTTAGAAATTGTACAAGACACAGAATTCTGCCTGGACAACTTGAGTGAGCTAAAGTCAACGCACAATCAACAAAAATGCCATTCTTGCCTTGTCGCCACGATTAAAAAAGACAAAATTCCCTGCAGTTTACATCAAACCAAGCTGTTTGACATATGATTGCAGTTTTTTGCAAGCAGCCAATACTTGTTTTTCATAAGCCATGCATCTTCAAATTATACTAGTTTGTACCTATGAGTGTCTTGATTACCCCAGAATAGAGTGTTTTATCCTCAAGTGAACACCCTGTCCAAAGGGCATCCGTTCTTGCCTGAAGTATGAAACGCAACAATGGTGAACGCGGGTCTATGCAAATTTTTGTGGTAAGACAAATTTCAGCTGAGTTGCTGCATAAAATTGGCAAAGTTCAACAATAAAGGCATTAATTTTAATGATATACAACGGAGTTATTGACAATAATATCTTTGCGGAGTTGTAAGCAAAATTTCTCCGGAGTTACAAATATGTCTGATACAAGCACTTTTTCCACCCTGGGGTAGTCTTACTTGACTATCGAATGGATTTTTTGACCAATTTCACTGTGGGAAACTGAGTTTTTCTTCAATAACTGGGAACTAACTTTACTGGAAGTTCTTTCTCCACGTCCTGAACTAACTATGACCTTTAAGTATCAGTAAATGAGTGAATATTATGAACAAACCATCTTTTAAACAATATGATATAACAAATAAAAAATGTATTTCTCAAATTCTAGAGGAAACTAATTGCATTAACATGAATACAAGGTATGCTAGGTAAGTTATTGTTATCTTATATGAGAATATGATGAAAAAAATTGTTTGTAGGGGTTACACATGAGTCAACACTTAGTCCTAGACTTGTCACCATGTGTTTTAAACATCAGGTCATTATAAAATTAGTTATCCATTTTGAAAATACCAGTGGTATCATTATTTTGAGTCATTTACTTCCAGATGTTATTATATGTCTGAAGAATTGCATTTATTAGCTTTCAATTGAAGAAAAACGTTGATATCTATCAATAAAATAGGTGAGGGAAATTGCCCTAAATTCTTTTTTCACTTTTTCCTGCAGTTGTACATTTGTATATATTTACAAAAGTTTAATTTCTTTACAAAATCCTTCTTACGCAATAAACTATAACATATTTGGAGTATCAAAACCAAATTTGGCCCTAATCCAATAAAAACCATAGCCACAGCATTTGATTGATTTTTCTGAACCAAAATTATCAGAGACCTGAAAAACACACCTTCACTTAGGCAATTTTTTCAAAATTTCATGCGCATATTAAATTTCTCCAAGTAGCTGTCAGCTGATACTTACTAAGAAAGATCTGCTCTTTCAAGTCCCTTAGTCAAATTATGATATTTCCAACATTTTTGTGCTCCTGGTTGTTGACTACCGGTAATCACCCTGGTCGACGCAAGCAACACATTGGCTCAAGACCACACTACCCTATGATACACAGCAAATCCAAGGAGAGCACCACAGTTTGCAGTATGATTTTCCTTTTGGACATAACTGCACAGATTTCTGGTATGGTTGTGCATTTAATATCCTTGTTTTCAAACTCATGTCCCATGGATCTAGGTAACTAGCTCCTATTCATTATATAGATGAATAAATTTTCTTCAATGCAATTTGTTATTCAATATTTTGATGTAACAGACATTGTCAACTTCCTAACAATTTTTACTGTCTAATGAAATAGTAGAATTACCTTACAAAACACTCCAGTCATATCAACAGGAAATGAGATATCAAATCTAGAATCCATCTTTGAAAATCATTGCATAAACTTTCAGTCTATAGTGAGACCTCACCCATCTAGGAGCTGCTCTAAACTAATGCCTTTGGAACAAATACACATTAGGCTGTTACTTTTGATGGAAATGTTGGTCAATAAAAACTTCCCTCCTACTGACCACAATAAACCGATATGGAAAATGTTCCACACCCACTTCACAAAATTCCTACAACCTAATATTCCTTAACATATAACTAGCCCGTTGCAATGCATGTAGGAATCCTATACTTGACTTAATTAATTTAAGGCCATTTCTTGACCATCTGACACCACGGCACAGGTTCAGCGATTCTAACAAATGAACCTTGAATAAAAAACGGGCGATAATTCATTCTTGAACAGCTTTGCACAGTGAACACATAATTTGTTCACTGGAATAAACGAAAACATCAAGAACTAGTCTCACCTGAAGTTAAAATTCCTTCATTTATTCGTGGTTTATTGACTCAACACACATACACTGAAACTATTCAATAACAAACGCGGAATACGTTCCGCCGAAACAGGTATGTACCATAGTTCAAAAGCTGAGAAAATTATAATGAAACAAAACTGCTATCGAATAGAGAATATTGAATAGTTATTTCAAAGGAATGATTTGTCACAAAATTCCATGCCATAAATAAAATAACTTTACCTTTTCAATAATTTAGCATAGATGGGGCCCAAACTGTGTCCGATTTGGTCAATCATAAGGTATTTTCCATTCGTGTAGTGAAAAGTACGAAATCGAAGTCAAAGTCCCATATACTAACAATAGTAATTATAATAGTAACACTTTTATTAAAATTCATGAGGGGCATGGAGGTTCATTTGATACACAACTTATTCAAATATGAATTTGAGTTATCCCCTAGGGCAAAGCAGACGAGTCAAATCAGAAAGTACATATGAAATAACAATTTTATACCTAACGGACATGCATATAATCTTCCGTCTATAGTGTACAGTAATTCTCTCCAGCATCCTAACATTGACGACACAGCTAGGGTTTTACAGTTAGAAGTCATTACTCTGGTCATGAGGCTGTGTGCCGGTTTACGAAGAAGTACTTTAGAGATGCACTAGATTTCGCACTATTGAAATTCTGTTTACAATTTATATCGGTGGAATATGATACATTTATTGACATAACAGTCATATAAGGGGTCACAAAAGTTCAATATGATTTACGGAGCGTATTAACAAATACCATCTGACGAAATGCTCACGAATGACCAGCGTTTTGAAGAAGCAGAATATTTTGCCACTTTGCTTGTGTGAACATGTGTTAGTATTATTACTACTCAGCGTCAACTCTCCGAGCTGGTCAGCTTCCAGCACATTGCTAATTCTGTTGACACGGAAGAGAACAGAGGTTGGGTGCAAAACGCCCTCGATAATGTTCCTGCTGTTAACGAAATGGTTTCGGTGGCAGAGGTTAGGAGCATTGTTAAAGGCCTCAAAAATAACAAAGCTGTTAGAAATGACGACATACCGAGTGAAGTGTTCAAGAATGCTTCCCACAGACTGACTGCAGTGCGTGCTCTCTTCCTTTCGGACTGCATTCATGTCAAGGAGCTACCAAGAGAAGAAATGCATGCCACTGTGATTCCTCTTCTGAAATGTAAAACAAAGGACCTTTCTGATATGAATAATTATTGCCCCATTGCTATTGCCACCTCAATTTCCAAAGTTCTTGAGCAGGTTATTCATGCAAGATTGAAAACATTTTTATCTACCGCAAACAGTCAGTTTGGATTCAAAGATGGCCATGGAACTGAAATAACGATACTCACATTGAAACAAACTGTTCAGTATTACAGATGTAGGGACTCGCCTATTTTACTGTGTTTTTTAGACGCGAAGAAATCTTTTGATAGAGTAAACCATTGCACTTTGTTCAGAAAGTTGATTGAGAGAGGAGCCCCTTTTCATATTGAACACTTGCTTGTATTTTGGTACAAGGAACAGGAATTCTTAGTGCGATGGGGTAGTTTGAAATCGGCCACTTATCATTGTAAAAACGGAATTAGGCAGCGAGGTCAGCTGTCGCCACTGTTGTAAAACGTGTACACTGATGATTTGAATTATCTTCTAAGTAGAGAAAACCAAGGGTGTCATGTCGCCAACTGTTGTGTTCACAGTCTTAGTTATGCAGATGATATGGTGATGTTAGCACCGACTCTCTCAGCAATGCAAAAGCTTCTTGATATCTGTAATAAATTTGCTGAACCTGTATGTATGCTAGTTAGACCGACGGGTCCTAGTTACTACCTATCGACTGAGATAAAACTAGGCGATGTTGCACTGGATTATGTGGATGAATTTTAATATCTAGGGCACATCATCACAGCAGATTGCACAGATGACAAGGATGTTGCAAAGCAAACAAGGCGGCGAAATGCAGTTGGTAACATGCTGATACGAAAATTCTCGTTAGCAGCAAGGGAAGCTAAAATCCAGCTCTTCAAATCATATTGTTACCCGATTTATTGTAATGCACTGTGGAGAAAATACTCTCAATATAGCGTGAGGAAATGGACAGTGAGTAATATGACACATTTAGACGGCTGATGCAGGTCCCTCGCTCGACGTCAGCGAGCAGGGTTTTTGCTGAAAACCAATCAGATCACATCAAGGTACTGTTCCGTTAAGCGGCACACAGCCTTATGACTCGAGTAATGAACTCCCCAAAAGAAATCCTCGTTGCAATCTGCTCTGGTGATGCATTCGCTGCCTCGTCATTGCTAAGGCGATAGAGATAATTACTATACGCTTAGGCAGGATAGAGTTGAATGCCGTTACTTATTCTTACTTGTGTGCGGTAATTTTATAACTTTGATCTCACTGTAACCCTAGGATAAGAGGTCTCAATTGTAATACTATATCCATGTTGGTTGTCAATAAAGCTTTCATTATTATTATTGTTATTATAGTGGTATGATATTTTTTTTCTTTTGATATCAATTTTTATCACATGCACCCAATCTGTCTGCCTGTATGAGGCAGGCAGAATGGTATGTGATTATCTCCCATGTGGCACCCTTTTTAGCAAAAAATATTTTATGTGCAGCCTTCATCCATGCTGCAAACCAACGAAAATAAGGGGAAACTATCTCCATTGTACGGCAACCCTCTTCGGGCGAGACGAAAACCAAATTCTCGACTGGATCGCAAAAATTTAAAAAATCCCACAAGGATTACCCGCGGTTAAGCAACGCCACCGGGATTTTCTCGCCGGCTTTCCTATCTCTCTTCCTTTCCCCTTCTATATTACCTTGGATGTTTCATTCAGTTAAGTTGGGATCAATATCACATATTTACTTACCTTTGTCTGTTATTGTCCCTGTGTCTGTTTTTTTGGTGCTTGCCTATAATACTCAACCTCATTTGTGAAAAACCGTAATATAAACTTGGAGTCAGATTATGCCTTGAAAGTGAAAGCACCGTGTTCACTTGAATTATTATCGCTAACAGAAGCTCATTTACTATTAATATTTTGATTTGTCAACGGGTAACTTACCCACAATCAATATTACCAACATCACCAAACTACAGCCCAAAGCTGTGCAATTTTCAACCAGCGAATCACAAGCGCCAAAAATCCTCAACCCGCCAATCATGAGGTGTCAACATTTCAGGAAGTATAAAATAAAATTCAGGAATAAAGAAAAGTCTGTAATTTTAGCATTGAACCGCATTCTAACCACAAAATATTAACTGTTGACAGGTGCAGGCAAAGATAGTACCAGCCCAGCATATGAGTGATGAAACAGCTTATAATTATCAAGTTAATTATACAACTTAAAATAACCCCCTGGTGCCTTCTGTGTTGCCCTCCGGTGCTCAACCTATCGGCAGGGTACTCCCGGGCCCCACTGCTGTTCATTCGACCGCCTCACGGTGTCAAACTAACAAGTACTGTAAGCCTCTCTGAGATTAGAGCACGCCCCGTGCTCTTGTGCAGTGTTTTTAAAGTTAGCGATATAATAGTAGGCCTTTTATCTGAAGTGTTTACGATCCTAAGTAACATTACATAATTTTGCGGATTTCTGCCGCAGAGACGGATTTCCAGCATTTAGTGATCTGATGGGGCAGGAATGGATTTATTTTAAATTGTTTTTTGAAGTGTGGTGAAAATATTCCCACCGACGTGGTGTAGGTCGCGATTACATTTGTATAAGTGTGTAACGTTAACAATTAACCACGCTACTGTCTTTTCCCACAATTTGATCTTTAATGTGGCACTGCAAGTTTGATTTGTATCATATTAACTCATATCAATAAACTGAATGATAGTGTGAGTACCACTCTTCACTGACCTCTTCACGGTGCATTGTGTTGAGGGTATCTGCCATTGAAAAAGAAAACACAATTACAGGCTAAAACCTTTTAATTGGTGATCCGTTTCAATTCAAAACAGACACGAGGAGAAAACTCAAGAGAAAAACAGTGTTTAAATATTAATCCCGAACACCCATTACGTTAAACCTTCAGCAAAAACCGCTCATGTCCAAGTTCGAATCACGTGTGCAGCAACACGTGACTCAGCTGAACGCGGAAGTCCGCACACCAGCAGGCAACCCGCCACCACGTGCAGGCCAGCATTCCCTGGATGCCTGCATTTCGGCTCCTGGCGTCAACAAAAGTTTTATGGGTTTGGCAGAAGAACACCACCTCATAACAGGGAACACTATTGTGTGCCGTGATTTAACGTGCAGTATATCTATGTGTTCAAAAAATTGACCAATTCAATAACTTAACGATAAACAGTTCTCGAATTATTTTATTTTATTAATGTGTCTTTGGCTTTCTTTATTACAATGCATTGCTTCGTCAATCAGCATTGGTCTGATAGCTGTCCACCCTTATGTGGCCATGTTTAGGCATAAATATCATGTCCATTTTAAGATTACATGCCTATAAGATGTATTATAACTTGTGATTAGTTAGAATATGAGAGAATTCGCGACATGTACCCCAAGATGTGTATAGAAAACATTTTGATAACTCGTTTTGCATGGTGTTAACACATTGCATTTTCTTCATTCACAACATTTCTGTGCATTCATGTCATTAACCGAAAATAGCACGCACATAGATGGTTTCATCATTGGTATACAAGTTAGTGTTAAATTTCATCTACTGTATGTGCAACCTGCGTATCAAATTCAATTTCAACGTACATTCTACATAAACGTGTTTACTCATTCTGAAAAATTCCAGTACGATGAGTGATAACCAAGTGAAATCATATTGAACTCAAACTGTATGCAGCAAATTCAGGTGTGAAAAAACTAATGACCTTATAAATAACGTACACGGCCAGTGAAAATAAGGCCACCACATTCACACACGCGCATCCATGCATTTTTATAACATAACTGAGGAGAGTGAAACCCAGTATCAACGTGCATCAGGGAACCAATTCTAATATTCATAACGGGGCTAGAAATTTTTCCCATTCTATCACTAAATTTTTCATCATCTTTTCTTTATGATTTTTTAAAGTACAGATATTTCTTCAATTTTAAAATTAATTACATGCATGTTCGCTGCGGCAGCTGCACAGCGCAATTATTACAATAACGCAGCAGAAGGCCAGTGCACAACTTTCAAATACAGTTGATGCAGGACACACTGCTCAAATTCCGTCAAGTTGCCTCTCAGCGACCGCAGGGAATAGATCCCAGAGCGCTGATGCGATGCTGACAGCTGCGAATGGCAGCAAAATAGCGACGCACGACCACAAAGATCTGACCCTCGAGTTGAGATTGCGCAGAGATTTCAATTGGGATTTAGTTATTGCTGATAACACTATGCCTGTTCTAGGCATCAATTTTCTACCCCATTATGGGTTACAAAAAGATTTGAAAAACAAGGTACTCCTCGACCCAACGATCAGTCTCACTGCAAATGCTTCGTGGGCACGGCTCGACGCCGCGATGCGAATAGTAGTCGCCGGCAAACAAATGCCGGACAGATGCAGGGCGCTATTTAAAAAATCCTCTGTTATAACCGAACCGGCAAGGAAATTCCCAAAATTGCCCGCCTCATAGCACGGTCCATTATATACCAATCAAATGGCCACCGCTATTCAACAGGCCTAAACGACTAGCCCCGGAGAAACTCGACATCGAAAAAAAAAATTGAGGAACTGCTCCGTTTAAGAATAGTGCGCCCGTCAGCAAGCCTCTGAGCTCTCTCGCTCCCCCTAGTACCGGAAGGAGTAGGTTTCAGAGCCACAAACGACGGCTGAAGTTTACACGACGGCTGAAGTTTATTACGAAAGACGGTTTATACAGAATTCCTTAAGTTCACGATTTTGCAATGCTAGTAGGAGCGTCGAAATATTTCAATAAACTAGATCTTAAGTCCGCGTTTTACTCGATTCCCGTCAACGAAGCGGACTTACCCCACTTCGAGTTATTCGAGTATTTGCGTTTTCCGTTTGATCTAAAAAGCTCGCCAACACGTTCCAATTGTTTATGGACGAAGTGCTCCGAGACGTCGACAACGCAAGCGCTTATGTCGACGACGTCCTCATAACAAGCGAAACCCAAGACGAGCACTACAATCACATTGAAATAGTTTTCAAACGCCTGCAAACGTACGGCCAAGTCATCAACATGGCAAAGGGCAAATTTGTCCAGGAAAATCTCGAATTCCTGGACTGTCAAATCGGCAAAGACTGCATAACACCGCTGCCAAGAAAGGTAGCAGTCTTCAAAGATCACCCGAAGCCGGCCGACATGCACGGTTTGCTAAGGTTTTTGAGAATGATCAACTATTATCATAGATTCATTCCCAATGCGGTCGAAACATTAACACCCATGAATGACCTACTGAAACCCAAGAGTAAGGGCACATGAACGGTAGTAGCTTGGACACCTAAGGCAGAGGAAGCGTTCATGCTCATTAAAATTCAATTAGCAAACTTTACAGCGTTGAAGTTCCCGAGCGCGTCAGCGCAGCTATCGGTGGTAGTCGACGTATCAGCGACAGCGCAGGAGCGATCCTCCAACAAGCGGTATATAAACGAGTGGAACTGTTAGCATTTTTCAGTAGAGCCGAAGTCAAATACTCTAGGTTTTTCCGCAAACTACCTGCAGCGTACCTTGTCATTAAGCATTTCAAATACGCGCTTCAAGGGACAGTTTTGTCTCTACACCGACCATCAGCATATAACGAAGGCCAGTCAAGTTTCAAATTTGGACAGGTACTCACCCCGAGAGGCGAGGCATTTGTTGTACATTCTAGAGTTTACTTCTGACGTGCGACACATCTGCGGTAGAGATAGCGTCAAGCCCGATGCGCTCAGTAGGATCAATGCGACAAATGTGGTCTCGGACCCAGCAATAACACTCGAAGAACTTGCTAACGCGCACTTCCACGACGAGGAATTAAAATCCATGATCGACGAACGATTCGAGGCGTTTCAAAAAGACGAAGCTTACACACACAAACTAGATTCCAAAAATAGCATCGCCTACGAATTTTTACTGCCTGAGCCACGACCGTTCATTCCGAAATCGATGCGCGAGTGATACATACGGTCCCAGCACGACCTTGCCCATCGCGGTGTCAGGCGAACTGACCAATTGATTAAGGCCAAATCTAAAATCACTCGTCATAATAAAGCCCATATACAACAATTCGCGCCAGTTTCAGATTGTTTCAAAGCGGTCCATATGAACATAGTCGTTCCGCATCCGTACAGCAATAGCTTTCGCTATCTCTTAACAATAGTAGATGGATACAGTAGATGGCCCGAGGCAATTCCAATAGTGGACATGACCGCAGAAACCGTGGCTAAAGCGTTTCTAGAGAACTGGGTAGCCCGCTACGGGGTACCCAAAACATTGACAACTGATAGAGGTGCAAATTTTGAAGGGGAATTAACGAGCATTTTATGTAAGCTACTCGGCATCCAAAAAAATCCGCACCACTTCTTATCATCTCATTCGAATGGAATCATTGTAAGATCCCATCGCACCCTAAAAACTAGTTTCAAGTGCCGACGAAATCCGCAATATTAGCACACAAACATTTCACTGATTTTGTGAGGCCTTCGCACAGCACCATAAGTAGAGCTCGAATGCTCGTGGCCGAAATGCTGTGCGATAGCACGCTTCGCTTTTAGGGGGCCACGCTGATTCCTGAAACAACGACGTCTTGCAACTTAACAAATTCGCGATAAAAGTCCGCCACGCCATGGATTACCTAAAGTTTCATTCCCCAAAATTGACCCAAATGAGGGGTAAAATCGACCCTGCGCTACAAACATGCACACACGCATTCATCATAGTAGACGCAGTACATCGGGTTTTGACCAGACTTTACGAAGGTCCATTTCGCATAGCAAATCGAGGCTCGAAAGCTTATAAAATACTCCGCAAAGACAGAGTTGAGACCGTGTCGGTACACCGCATAAAAGCTGCAATAATGCCGCCCGAAGCCGCAGAGAACAGCTCAGTCCAGGACACTGGAACCCAACAGCTGTCGCCATGCACACCCGTAAAACTGTCACTTGTGTACGCTTCAGTGGCCCGCTCATAATTGAAGGCAGACCGCCACAAGCGCAGCACGCAGATTGCGCGACAACCAACACCATTAGAACAGGTGTCATCACCAGGAGTGGACGACATACAACGCCCTTGCACGATACCGCTAACACCCCAGAGGGGCGGGGAAACTCCACTAAAAAGGGGGCAGTGTACGGGCTCGTAAACGATGCTCTGCACTTTTCTCTCCGACCCCTCACAACCCAGTAAACCCTTTTTGTTAAGAATGTATTACTTTTAAGATGAAAACATTATATCTCTGTACCATTGTATTAACCCCATTGGATGCTATGCCACAGGAGCAGTTCCTCTGGCGGCAGAAATTTTTCTGCACGCCTAGTTGCACATCACGGCTGGTAGACCTCAGCCCAAAGCTGTGTAATTTTCAACCAGCGAATCACAAGCCCCAAAGTTCTTTCACAAGTCAATCATGAGGTGCCGAAATTCCTGGAAGTATCAAACAAAACTCAGGAATGAAGGAAAGTCTGTAATTTAAGCATTGCACCGCCAACAAAATATTAATTGTTGACATATGTAGGCAAAGATAGTACTAGCCCAGCATAAGAATAATGAAACAGCGTGTGATTATCAAGGTAATTTAGCACCTTAAAACAACTACCTGGCACCTTCAGTGTTGCCCTCCAGTGCTCAACCTATCGGCAGGGTACTCCCGGGCCAAATTACTGTTTATCCGACCGCCTCACGGTGAAAAACAACAGGTACGGTATGCTATTCTAGGATTAGAGCACGGCCCGTGCTCATGTGTAGTGTTTTCAAAGTTAGCGATATAGTGGCAGGTCTTTTATCTGATGCGTTTGCGAGCGTCAGTAACATTATATAACCTAATGTATTTCTGCCGCAGAGAAAATTTCGTATCCTCTTCCCCCGTCTGGTCAAGTCCACATGACCTTCACTTCAGACCAGCATTTGGAGATCCGAGGGGACAGGGATTGATTTATTTTATTTAAAGCGTTTTTTTGATAGTGTGGTGAAAATATTCTCGCCGATATGCCTTAGGTCGAGATTGCATTTGTATAGGTGTGTAACGTTAGCGTCAACAGGTCACCACATCACTGTCTTTCTTCTCCCACTATTTGATCTATAATGTGGTACTGTGGGTTTACGATGTTTGCTGGTAATTAATAATAAAATGATTGTAAAAATACTGAATCGTTGAGAATATTTAAATGATTAATGATGATTGAAGATTGATTTATCAACGATTGATTGTTATAATGGGCAAAAGAAAAATGAGTTCGAAATAGAGAATGATTATTGAAATGTTTAAGCGATTGAAAGTATTGATTGTAGAAATGAAAAATACGAGTATCGCTTTGCAAAGAATAAAATAGTTTGAAGGATAAAACAAGGGCATCGAATTTGATAATAGATTGATGAATGATAATTGTGATAAATAACTAAATTATTAATTGAACGGCCTGAATTGGTGTCCTGCTGCTCTCACCCTCTAGTCACGAATTCAGCGCATGACTGAGCGTTAAAGCTTCTATGGATGAGACGCGTAAGATTAAATTGATCTCCGTTTATTACGAAGGGACAATTGAGGGTTTGCAAGGTTCGGCTGTATTAAATTGACTCCCTACAATTCAGAAGGATTTATCGATGGGGTTTTGTCACTACTTAATCCAGAGAGAAATCGTGACCGGCATGCAGTGCAGGGTGGAAATTATGGACGTGTGCAGGGTGGAAATTATGGACGTGAGTTGTTTATGTACGCATATATTACAAAAAATCACAAGTTGGCAATCGCAAATAAAAAGATCAAGGAATTGAGGATGGATATAATATATGTGACGTATGTAACATAAGGAAATGAGGAGGACAGGTGAACGATGATAAGAAGTACGCAAGCAATAATACAAGGAGTGGTCAGAGACAATGAAAGTACCTAATCCTGGGTATAGTCTGACCTACTTATCCGCTATACAATCATCACATGACGACGCTGGGTGGTAGCTAATAAAATCGGATAACGTGACTAGTATCACGGTGGAAAAAACAACAGCAATATACAGTGGAAGTGTAGAGATCCCCAATTGACTCTACATTATCCTAATTACACTAAACACATTATACGTGCATCCCAAGAACCTATTGCTCATAAGCAATCGCCTCCTTTGATCTCATTGTTCGCATCTCTCTGTGTGTAGCTACAATATTACTGTTCAGCTAGTACAAAACTGCTTCCAAACATAATGGCAGTGCAACAAATATTTATTTTGGTTGAATAAATACGTATACCCACGCACAAAAAGCCATTGTACATGTTCATCAAAAGGAACAAATGATTCAGATAAAAACATTGAGACAGATTTGGCAACAATGACTTCCCAGATAAACACCCGAGAGGGCTTTCTCAACTCTCGGGAGCTCGATCAGGCAACACATCGTGTCTGTTTCTGTTCAAATCATGTGTTCGTTTTGGAACACATGTATTTAAATAGTCGAAACCGTGTGTGTTGTGACGATGGCTCTGCGAATGTTACAGATTCAAAATGACATTGCGTTATTGTATAATATATGTTAGTGATAGCTAGGCTAGGCTAGAACAGGCCACAAGAATTTCACTTTTCCCCTTACCACGTTTTACAGCAAGTGAACGGTACAATGTGGATAGCAAAGAATCCATTGAGCGTTGTATTTTAGGCTTGACAAGTATCAAAATTAGACCTCTATCAAAAACGGTTCATACCATTTATTTCAGAAAAAATAAATATTATACCAACACATGCTCATCATTACACGGCATTCATTGGTAGCTGATAAAATTATTATTCAAGAGGTTCTTCCCGAATCAGGATTAGATCTTTAATACAATCGGAAAACGAGGTAAGACAGATGTATCTTAATAGTAATTCAATTCGCTGCTCTCAAGTTCTCAAGTTGTCATAACCTATATTTTATGTACAGATTCCAACTTTGACAAATATACCTTACATTTATCTTGGATAAGATTTCAATTTGTATTTATGAGCATCTTGTGAGGTATGAACTTCTGAGCGGGAATTTCAATCCGAGTTGCAAGGTACCACCAAAGTGGGATGTACATGTTCATCCTTATTAGATACAAATGCACAAAAGTTGCAGCGCAAGAATGTCTTATATAAGCATGTCATGTACAAGCATGTCTAATACAAACATTTCTTCTGCAAGCATGTCTGAATACCACCTCCACCTTAGCTCGTGCCTTTGTATAAATAAATAATGTAAATTATTTATATTTTCAAATGGGTTCAAATATCATACAACTACTATACAGCCGTGTACATTCAAATGAGGGGAGATTTATTCATTCATAAGTTTTAATAATAAACATAACAGTCAAGTTGTGGTCTAAATGTATTCTCTTATAGTGTGGAGCTCAAGCCTCTCATTCGTATTTCTGGTAGCTACATCCATAAGGGTATACTATTTCTATTTAAATGTTCATTTACCATGTGCACCCATTCTGCCTGCCTGCATGAGGCAGGCAGAATGATGCGTAATGGTCTCCCATGTGGCATATTTGGGTTACCCAATCCTTTTTGTGCAGCCTATTATGCTGCGGATTGGCGTAGAACAACAGTGAATCAACTCCCTCTGTTTGGACGCCAACTCGTGGACCTTGCTTCCACCTACTGTCTCGGACAAGCCTCACCATTGACAACTTCACCCGCTGTGAAGCAACAGCGGTCCTTGATGTTCTTGCCGGCTTTCCTATCTCTCTTCTTTCCCCTTCTATATTACCTCGGATGCCCTTTCTCAGTTAAGTTGGGAATTAATAAGTACGCAATACCAAAGATCTCATGTCACGTTTCAGTCTTCTTGTCTGGTATAGTGCTCGCTCATAATTCTCAACCCTCTTTTATAGTATTAAATTATTTTACATAAAACAATTTCATTCATTTATTTTGTCTAAACAATTCATGGAGTCAGAATCTTGATGTCCAAGTAGGACACATATGCAGATTAAATTTATTCAATAATTTCATCATTGATGGTATTGCACTTAGGAAAAAAAAGTGCAAGCCTCAATTTAATTCATCCCCAAAATTTTGACTATTCGAGTAGCTACCATTAACTTTCACTCAAATTAAATTATAGTCACATCATAAACCAAACTGGTGACCCGCACTAATACCAAATCAAGGTTTACAGACGGGCAGCTTTGGAGGCAGGTAGTGGAGCTGCATGATGAAATTGCATATGAACTTGAGGGGATTAAAAGGAAGTCATGGATTTAAACTTTGGTATTGACACCGATTACTGCAGAGTAAGGGGCTAATTAAAATTTGTAGCTCTGCAATTTACCAAATTCATTTTACAAATTTCAACATAATCTTCGTGTATGCAACAAACTTGCATACAGGCAAAACATTTCACATCACAGTTCTGTGATTTTGATAGAAATCTTGTGCCAAGTTGGTGTTAGCAGCTTCAGTGCAACTGCACAGTGACCTGCAGGTGTATTCACAACACACACCAAAGCACATAGGATTCCTTTTCACTTTCCAGCCTTTGTGATACCTATGGGGTTAAAAGCTCGTGCACACCTACAATTGGTGTCACCCCCCCTCAGTGCTAATGCTCGGTAAACTTTGAGGTATTGAGAACTAACAGCACACATAGAAATTTAATTTTTGTTTCAATCTCTCAACGAAAACATTTTGCATTCTACGCCTAGGTACACATCCCACATTGACAACAGACATTGCAATGTGAAAATAATTCCTACCAGTCGGTCAATAAAATTACAGCTTAAAAACATATTCTTACCTGCCAAGCCTACACATCCAACATGGGGGAGAATGAGAATCCTGACAGCAATCTTATTGTAGGAAACCCATCAACTCATAACAGCATAACTGCAAACAAGGCCTTTAAAGTCACACCTTACATGCCTGACGCTTCAGCTTTCTAGTTCTACTTTCTAGAAGTCGACTTCACAGCACATGCTATCCCCGATGACCAAACCAAAGTCCGGTTGACGCTCAAAGCCCTACCACCACAACTACGACTATCACTCCAGGATATAGTCATGAAGGAAGAAGGCAACCGCTACACGAAAATTAAAGACTAAATTACTTCCTTACACACACTACCAGAATCAGCTCGAATTAGACAAATTTTGGATAAACACCGTCGAGGTACCCGCACAATGGCACAGTTCCTGGCTCACCTTCGACATCTTCTTGGTAGTGACACAGAATCCATTGCACACCACAATATCCCATTCCTGAAAGAAATGCTCATGAGGGAAATACCGATAACATCAAATATGCACTATTGGTCAACAATAAGACAACCTTCACTGACAATATGGAGGCAACAGATAAAATACTCACTGAATACCCGGAATCAAACATTCCAGTAAATAACATCAGTAGTGTTCAGCCAACATCCACACCACAGTCACAACATAATTTACCTACGCACAGCGACGCCATTCTATCTATCAATGCACTGACCTCACAAATGTCAGAAATGGATTAGAAAAATAGAATCCTTGCACAGGAAAAATATCACATTCTAAAAAGGGTTGATCACCTGGAAAGAACAATCCACAATCTAGAGGACAAATCAATAAAGAGCAACAATCATTCATGACCAGGCTACAAAAGCTGGAACAACGACCACATTACAACAACCATGGAAACAGAGGAAGAAGTCCTTCCCGCCGACGTGAACTTTCTGCAAAAAACAGAACGCGTAGTCATTGCCACAGGCGCTTTGGCACAAATGCTCGCAGATGCATAATCCCATGTGACATAAGCAATTTTCTCAACAACCAGGAGGGAAACTAATATCCCGTGACGACAACACGAGCACCGTCAAGGCGATTACCCTGAAGAAGATTAGATCTTTTCGTGCGCCGGTAGGGGACGGAAGTTCACCTTCTTAATAGACACAGTTGCTGCTGTCTCTGTCATTCCACCACAAACAACCGACCTGAGAAATGAAGAAGTTAGCAGCCTTCGCACTGCCAATGGTTCCTGCATGGAGGTAGAGGCACGAAACGGCCCGTCGATAGCACAAATTAGCGAACCAGCAACGAACAGCGTCAACGCGTGTAATTTCGCTCCGATGTCACCAAAGCCAGCAATGCCAGCGTCATCACCACAGAGTGTAATAACTCCACTCACGGAAATTATCTAACAACTCCCAACGAGCATCATGAGCCAAGCTGCGAAGCACGAAAAGCTAGAGCAATCAGTCCAATGTGGAGGCGAAAGCCGCGTTAGAGAGCGCACCGATTGTTCAAAATCGCCTCAACGAAGTCATCCAATGCCCCGTGATAAACCTAAATTCGATACATGTAGGTATCACTATAATTTGTCTCTAAGGCTACGAAATGCAACCTACCGTGAAGTTGGACTTCAAGAAACGCAAAATCCGAGTCCTAAATGTGGTCAGCGATAGAGACTCGGACAAATTCAAAGAAAAAATTACGGCTATGAGGGTTTACTGGACAAAGACGCGCAATCAGTTGTTAGTCGACACGGGAGCTTCACTCAGTTGCCTCCCAGCGACCGCAGGCAATGGATCTCAGGGCGCAGATGCGATGCTAACAGCTGCAAACGGCAGCAACATCGTCACTACGAAAGCAAAATTCTAATCATTGAGTTAGGACTCGGTAGAGATATTCAATGGAACTTAGTCATTGCTGATGTAACCATGTCAATTCTAGGCATATACTTCCTAACCCACTATGGCCTCACCATCATTTTAAAAAACATGGTACTCCTCGATCCGACGACCAGTCTCACTGTGAATGCCACGCGGATAGTCGGCGCCGGCGACCAAATACCGGACAGGTGCAGGGTGATACGAAAAAAATACTCTGCAATAACTGAACTGGAAACGCTAAACAATGCCCGCCTCACAGCACGGTCCACTACTTACCAGCCAAAGGGCCACCGCTATTCAACAGGCGTATACGACTAGCCCAGACCAACTTGCAATCGCAAAAAAAGACTTTCGAAGAACTACTCCGTTTAGGAATCGTGCACCCCTCAGCAAGCCTGAGCTGCTCGCTCCACCTCGTTCCGAAAGGAAAGGGATGGAGAGCCACAAACGATATCAGGAAGCTCACCTTTGTTACAAAAGACGATAAGTACGGAATTCCTTACGTTTATTACTTCGCAGTACAAGTAGGCGCGTCGAAATTTTTCACTAAATTTGATCTAGATTCAGCATACTATGCCATACCTATCAACGAAGCGGACGTATCAAAAACCGTTGTCACAACACCTTTTTGGGTTATTTAAGTATACTCGATTACCCTTTGGGCTCGTGGGCGCACCCAAAACGTTCCAGAGGTTTATGCACAAAGTGCTCAGAGGCCTCGAAAATGCATACGCTTACGTAGATGACGTGTTAATAACAAACGAAACCGAAGACGACCATTACGGCCACATTGAAGCCGTGTTCAAACGACTCCGAACGTAAGGCCTAGTCATAAACATGGCAAAGTGCAGATTCGTCCATGAAAATCTCGAATTCCTGGGCCATCAAATCGGCAGAGAAGGCATCCAACCGGTTCCGAGCAAAGGTCGCAGCCATCAAAAACTACCCAAAACCGGGGGATATGCACGGTTTGCGTAGGTTTTTGAGCATGGTGAATTACTATCACCAGTCCTTGCCTCACGCCGCCGAAACTTTTGCACCCATCAATGACTTACTAACGCCCAAGCGTAAAGGCACATCAAATGAAGTAGCTTGGACACCTGAGGCAGAGAAAGCGTTTGTAGAGGACAAGTGTCCCTACAATTGGAACTAAAATAGAATGGTAAGCATAACCTTGTTCATGGTGCTCATTCAAATAGACCGAATCATGGGAGCCGACAATCTAAAATGTAAGTTTCAGACAAAACTAGTTTAAACTATTCTGCTAGCGGCAACATCGAGTAAGCCTGCAGCAAGGCATTGTGAACCAACATACTCATTCTATAAACACTTCTTTAGTGCGTGGTTCAGTGAGTCTACCTGCCAATACTGGGTAAGTTCTCCAGTTTATATTAAGTGTTTCATTAACAGCTTCTTTTTAAGCATTTAGGGGGGCCTAGAATATGTATATAAATATGGTGATAAGTTATTTTTTTTAACACAATACTTTGGCAATTAGTGGACTGGTCAGTCCTGTGTACAGCACCAGGCTGAAAGTGATGCCTGATTTTGGATTTTGTATATATTGTAACATAGGTAGACAAAATAGAAATATCTGAACGTAACCTTAGATTATTAATGCCCTTTCCTAGTTTCATGCTTAAAGCTAGCTAAATATACACTAGTAGCTAACCCATATTCAGTTTGTTAGATGAATAATGTCAAACCATGTGGCAGCCAAGCCTGACTGTATTTTGTGTCAGCTAGAAAAGAATTTCAGCAGGTATTTGTTCCCTATGAACCCTGCTGAATCATAATTCCACACATATATCATATGCAGTGTTATAATTGACAAAATTGGAATTCCTTTTAGGAATTTTATTTCATAACAGCCAATTCTAAATTATAGTGAGTCATTACCACTTGACGGAACCAGTTCCCCCATTCATCAACTCCAATAACAATTTATGCTGACTACTTAACTAGACTTGTAGGAACCAGACTGAGCCCAAACTTTCCATTCAATTAAAGGCACATATTGTTGCCTGCGGCTTTAGTGGGTGAACTCAAAGGTCTTAAAATGAGACCTTACTCCTTGTAACAAAAGGAACTATTCCACAGCCCGGACCCGGGGGGCCCAGCCAGGCTACCCGCGGAGCACCTACAATGGGAGTTCATAGGACCAAGAGTCAAAAGAAACGGTCCTTACCAAGAACGCCACAACATGCCCTGGATCCAGCTACCTCAGTCATCCCGGCAGCAGGCCTCTTTCTTGGACACCAGGCTCAAGACCAAGCCGGGGCAGCCCAAACGATGGTGCCCCACGAGCATTGTCTTCCAGTCCTGGTCTCTCGCCGAAACCACCATAACTAGCTTAGTTCCCCAATGCCAATTTGCTTGTCTTGCATTGTACAACTTCAATTCATCTACCAATTCATGGGGCAAATTAACTGCCTTCTTATTCATTCCCTTATTATTTTCTTGTTGCCAACTTGAAAATCTTGTGAGTATCTGAGATTGAAAAGCCATTGTAGCTGCGGCACAACCTTGAAAATAATGCGATACACTGACAGTGTGACCGATATGTCCTTTCATTTATTATCAAATATATAAGCAAAATGGTACCATGCAATTGTAAGTACCGCTTGAATGATATAGCTATATAACTACATTATATACAAACATCAAAACTAATTTATTTCGCACTAGTCTTTTGACCTCATAAAGCTAGTGACCCAAAACGTTCGTGCTCCTAAAAATTCAACTGGCTAACTATACCGCATTGAATTTTTCAACAGCATCAGCGCAGTTATCAGTTGTAGTAGATGCGTCAGCGACTGCGGCAAGAGCGGTCTTGCAACAAGCGGTAGATGGAAGAGTAGAACCTCTCGCATTCATTAGAAAGCGTTTTACAAAAACCGAAATTAAATACTCGACGTTCACCCGGGAGCTTCTTGCAGCGTACCTTGCAATAAAGCACTTCTAATATGCGTTTCAGGAGAGACAGTTTTGTCTCTACTCAGACCATCAGCCCATAACAAAGGCGATCCAAGCTTCCAATTTGGAGAGGTACTCCCCCGCAAGACGAGGCACCTGTCCTACATTATCGAGTTCACTTCGGACGTGCGATACATCTGCGGTAGAGATAGCGTAGTAACCAATGCGCTCAGTAGAGCCTATGCGATATATGTGGTCGCGGACCCATCAATAACACTCGAAGAACCTGCCAACGCACACCTTTACGATGAGGAATCAAAATCCATGGTCGACGAGCAATTTGAGGCTTTTCAAAGAAGCGAAGCATACCCATACAAACTAGATTGTATAAATGTCATCGCGTACGAATTTTTACTGCTTCAGCCGCGACCTTTCATTACGAAATCAATTCGCGACCGGTATATAAGGTCTCAGCACGACCTCACCCATCCCGGTATCAGGCGAACTGTGCAAAAGATTAAGGCCAAGGCATTTTGGCCAATCATGAGCAAAATCATTCGCAAACAATCTCAAATGTATCAAAGTTGTCGGTAGGTCAAAATAACTCATCACAATAAAGCACCTCTCCAACATTTTGCACCAGTCTCAGACCGTTTTAAAGCGTTGCACATGAACATTGTCGGCCCGCTCCGTACAGCAATGGCTACCGTCATTTACTGACTATAATAGATAGATACAGCAGATGTCCCGAAGCAATACCGATAGTGGATACGGCTGCAGAAACCGTAGTCAAGGCATTCCTAATGAACTGGGTTGCCAGGTATGGGATACCAGAAACACTGACGACAGATCGAAGTGCCAATTTTGAGAGCCAAATAACAACCAAACTATGTAAATTGCTTGGCATCCGAAAGATTCGCACCACTTCATATCATTCCCAGAGCAATTTTATCATCGAAAGAATCCATCGCACTCTCAAATCAAGCCTCAAGTGCCACCCCAATCCGCAAGATTGGCACACAAACTCTCCTTTAATCCTGGACTTAGCATTTAAAGATCCCTGTGCCGCTTCCCATATGCTGATTTGCTCGCGTCCACTCCTTGTTGCCGCTTTTTGCGCTGATTGGTGGTGCCAAAAATCCTCGTTGCTGAATGACTCCTTGCAGTGTACGCCGGGAACTTTGAGCCGGAGTCCCCCACTGCTTGATGACAAGTTGACGTGCGGAGGGATTCCCACCGCCAGAGAAAAAACTGCAGTTGACGTGCGGAGGAATTTCCTTCGCCGGAGGGAAAGCTGCATTTACGACACATATCAAATGGGCGTTAATATATTACGTTTGTATCTACATTGTATATACAAACGTAATATATCCTAATTTTCATAAAATTGTATAAAAAAATACAAGACGTTGCATCGAAAATGGAAATTCAACAGAGAACATACAAAACTGAACGAAACTACTAAAACGCTCGAGATATAACAAAGCAAGAAGATCCCTTCTCTACCATACCCAAAACATTGTAGATAGAAAGGTAATATATCCTATCATTCATAAAATTGTGTAAAAATACCCAATACATTGCATCGAAGATGGAAATTCAACCAAGAACAAACAAAACTGAACTAAACTATACTAAAACGCTCGAGATATAACAAAGCAAGAAGGTCAATTCTCTACCATAACTAGAACATACATTAGAAACCATGATGAACGAGAAAAAAACATGTAACCAACAAAACAATTGACGTGAATAAGATACCAAGACACGGGAGCGACATAACTGGAACTTTTAGTAAATGATGTGGAATACTTCTACACAAATACGGTATAGTATGAACAAATCTGATGGAATTAGCCTCAACTCGGTCCAAAACATGGTTAAAACGTAACTTCTTTAACTAAGTAACCACAGCTTAGTCGTAACAGAATGTCATATATACATATAAAATACCACAATGATGCAACAACCGACCCATTATGCCTGAAATAATGTGGAAGAGGCAAACCTACAATATCCTAAAATTTCTATAACTGAATGAGATAACAGATCAAAATTCCAAAAAACACTAGCAATTCAACATAAATCAACCGAATATTACAAAGAATACATAACACAATATAATGACGTAGATAGAATTTCGTAACAAAACTGCTGTATGAACTCAAAAATGCAAACATCAACTGGTCAACTACCAGACTAATAAACCATTCTATTCCTATAGATATTATATACATATTAACTAAACGACTGGAAAAAAATACACAAAGCGATGCCTAAAAGTCAATATCAGGCCGGTGTCAAGCGTCCAATCGCTATGAAGGAGTCAATTGTACCCCAACTAGATAAGAAAACAAACGTACAGTATATGCACAGAAAAAATATAAATCTATAATCCATCTAAAAATATATAACGAAACATTCACTCAAACACAGCAATCATGCCACGAAAATAACTCATAAGACAATGAACAGATAAGAGCAATCTTACCTAATTTGCCAGAGCGCATCCAATTTTTTGCCTAGGGGATCCCTACACCCCCACCCTCTCCAGAAACATGCTATAACACTATTCATGTGCCATGTTTGCTTGTATATGACTGTACCTACAGTTTCTAGATCGTGTGTTTTATTTTTGCATGGAAGTAGCATCTTGTTTGACCTGGTGCTGGATTTGATCTTGGTCGCAATTGGCTACGTGCTCTGTCAGCTCCGTGCTGCTGTTGAGGGCGTTGTTCCAATTTTTGAACGCGTTGGAGCGTTCACCCATCCCGGTATCAGGCGAACAGTGCAAATGATTAAGGCCAAGGCGTTGTGACCAATCATGAGCAAAATCATTCGCAAACAAGCTCATATGTATCAAAGTTATCAGTCGGTCAAAATAACTCACCACAATAAGGCACCTCTCCAACATTTTGTACCAGTCTCAGACCGTTTCAAAGCGTTGCACATGAACATTGTCGGCCCGCTTCCGTACAGCATTGGCTACCGTCGTTCACTGACTATAATAGATAGATACAGTAGATGGCCCGAAGCAATATCGATAGTGGATACGACTGCAGAAACCGAAGTCAAGGCATTCCTAATGAACTGGGTTGCCAGGTATGGGATACCAGAAACACTGACGATAAATCGCAGTACCAATTTCGAGAACCAAATATCAACCAAACTATGTAAATTGCTTGGCATCCGAAAAATTCGCACAACTACATATCATCCCCAGAGCAATTTAATGATCGAAAGATTCCATCGCACTCTCAAATCAAGCCTCAAGTGCCACCAAATCCGCAAGATTGGCACACAAACTCTCCTTTAATCCTGGACTTAGCATTTCAAGATCCCTGTGCCGATTCCCATATGCTGATTTGCTCGCGTCCACTCCTTGTTGCCGATCTTGGCGCTGATTGGTGGTGCCAAAAATTCTCGTTGCTGAATGACTCCTTGCAGTATACGCCGGGAACTTTGAGCTGGAGTCCCCCACTGCTTGATGACAAGTTGACGTGCAGAGGGATTCCCTTCACCAGAGGGAAAACTGCAGTTGACGCGTGGAGGGATTCCCGTCGCCGGAGGGAAAGCTGCATTTACGACACATTTCAAATGGGCGTTAATATATTACGTTTGTATCTACATTGTAGATACAAACGTAATTATCCTAATTTTAATAAAATTGTATGAAAAAAAACAATACGGTGCATTGAAGATGGAAATTCAACAGAGAACGTACAAAACTGAACGAAACTATACTAAAATGCTCGAGATATAACAAAGCAAGAAGATCCCTTCTCTACCATACCCAAAACATTGTAGATAAAACGGTAATATATCCTATCATTCATAAAATTGTTTAAAAATACCCAATACATTGCATCGAAGATGAAAATTCAACAAAGATCATACAAAACTGAACGAAACTGTACTAAAACACTCGAGATATAACAAAGCAAGAAGATCAATTCTCTACCATACCCAAAACATACATTAGAAACCATGATGAACGAGAAAAAACATGTAACCAGCAAACAATTGACGTGAGTATGATACCAAGACATGGGAGCGACATAACTGGAACCTATAGTAAATGATGTGGAATATTGCTACACAAATACGGCATAGTATGAACAAATCTGATGGAATTAACCTCAACTCAGTCCAAAACAGGGTTAAAACGTAACTTTTTAAATTAAAGTAACCACAGCTTAGTCGTAACAGAATGTCATGTATTCATATAAAATACCACAATGATGCAACAACCGACCCATTATGCCTGAAATAATGTGGAAGAGGCAAACCTACAATATCCTACAATTCCTATAACTGAATGAGATAACAGATCAAAATTCCAAAAAAAAAACTAGAAATTCAACATAAATCAACCGAATATTACTAAGAACACATAACACAATATAATGGGGTAGATAGACTTTCGTAACAAAACTGCTGTATGAACTCAAAAAATACAAACATCAACTCGCCCACTACCAGACTAATAAACCATTCTATTCCTATAGATATTATATACATATGAAATAAACGACTAAAAAATACACAAAACTTGCCTTAAAGTCAATATCAGGCTGGTACCAAGCGTCCAATCGCTATGAAGGAGTCAATTATACCCCAACTAGATAAGAAAACAAACGTATATGTACAGAAAAAAATAAAGATATATAATCCATACGTAAATATACAACGAAACATTCACTCAAACACAGCAATCATGCCACGGGAATAACTCATCAGACAAAGAACAGATAAGAGCAATCTCACCTAATTTGCCAGAACGCATCCAACTTTTTGCCTAGGGGATCCCTACACCCCCACCCTCTTCAGAAACATGCTATAAGACTATTCATGTGTCATGTTCGCTTGTATATGACTGTACCTACAGTTTCTAGATCGTGTGTTTTATTCTTGCATGGAAGAAGCATCTTGTTTGACCTGGTGCTGGATTTGATCTTGGTCGCGATTGGCTACGTGCTCTGTCAGCTCCGTGCTGCTGTTGAGGGCGTTGTTCCAATTTTTGAACGAATTGGAGCAGGTTCTGCTGATCCCTGACCAGGCGCTCATCAAGAGAGGACATTTGTCGCTCAATGCGCTCGACGAGTCTCTCGATGGGTGATTTTTCTATCTCCAGCATTTTGTTGCGCAGGTCAAGCTCAGAAATGCGGTTGATCACTCCCTCAAACTTTTCAGACAGGGACGCTTCCCATTCATGTGGCTGACCATGTCCCCATGCTATTTGTGTAGTCTCCATCATGTTGACTGAGGTGGCATTCAGCTTGGTAAATTCTTGTAGTACCCGATCTGCTGCTATAACAATGTCTGCCAGCGTTGTGTCATCATTTGCTAGGGTGGCATATTTGGGTGGTGGTGGAATCTCTCGAAGGATGATGTTTCTTAAGGAGGGGCTGTCGTCCTCGTGTTGGTTCCCTATTAACTTTCCAATGTCGCAAAGGTATTGAGTCATGGTGCGAGAACCTCGACGTTCTGTTTCCAGGATCTGCCGCACGCGCGCTGCTTCCGGAGCAGTGTTGATGTCTGTGACTTTATCTTTCAGTTTTGTGCATCTGTCTTCTTTTTCATTCATGACAATGTCACGGACTTCAAGCTGTGTATAAGGTGGAAGTGCTTTTAACCCAGTTAGTACTTTGACTTCCCAGTCAGTTATGTTGTAGCGGGCGAATTCGGCCTCTACTAGGAATAGCCAGTAAACAATGTCTGTGGGTTGTTATGCAGGTAGGGTTATCTCCCTGGCCACTTGGGTGGGTGATCCGCTTTGACCTGGCTTGATGAGGTAGGTCTTAAACTGGGAATTGTGTGTGGCGTGTGATTTTGGAGTTGAGTGATTTAGAGATTTATCATAAAGTAAATACCCCAAATAGTGTTTGGTGAAACTCCTCCGCATCTGTGTTTGCTTTCAGTTTCTGTAGAAGTATGTGCTACGCCACCTAAAACACGATTTTATGATTGCAGACAGTGAGATGGAGGTGGTATTTTGCAAGAAAAATAATATGAACAGTAATTTTTTTTTATGTATGTTAGCACACAATGAGCTGTAGGTGGTAATTTCAATTAGGAATTTCTTTTTAAATTGGTACAAAACAAGTAGTGTATAAAACCCAGTACGCATTTCTAGCGACAAAAAAAAATGATTTAAAAATAAATGTGTATTGTTGGCGTTTTTCACTTACGGCACGATGATGTTTCAGTTCAGAATTATTTTCAACTTCTAAAGCTCAGAATACTTTAACCCAGAGAGGGAAATATTGATAGCAAGTTCTCCAATCTGTTGCCCAGCTGCTAAGATGTTGAAGAAAATGATTGCGAAATAGATAGCTATTAGCTCTCCCACTACCTATCCTGAATGGAGAAAGAGAAATGGAAGGATTTTCCAAGGAGATAAGTAATTCTTCCCCTACTCCTGTGATTGACCAAGTATTTTTCCACAACAAGCTACCGAAAAATGCTATGTCCACGGCCCTCAGCTTACAGTTAAATTATTCCAATCCGAAGTGTCATTCAATAACCTTCAGTTGAGGTTGGGTATTAAATTTTATATTGGGGTCACCAGTTATCGTAGGTCCTTCTGGTCAGAAGAACCTAATTAATCAATGGCATAGAGCTTACACACCAAGTATTTGAAATAACACACAATATGGTATTTTTAAATACTCAACTTGTATTGTGAAGCAAGAATGGTGATGAAGTTAATTAATGTTGACTCATCACGATCAAGTCTTGTCGAGTTTTTTTTTATTATTCTGCTCCATCTCGTTAAAAAATTGGAACAGCGCCCTCAACAGCAGCACGGAGCTGACAGAGCATGTAGCCAATCGCGACCAAGATCAAATCCAGTACCAGGTCAAACAAGATGCTACTTCCATGCAAGAATAAAACAAACGATCTAGAAACTGTAGGTACAGTCATATACAAACAAACATGTCACATGAATAGGGTTATAGCATGTTTCTGGAGTGGGTGGGTGGTGTAGGGATCCTATAGGCAAAAAGTTGGATGCGCTCTGGCAAATTAGGTGAGATTGCTCTTATATGTTCTTTGTCTTATAAGTTATTTCCGTGGCATGATTGCTGTGTTTGAGTGAATGTTTCGTTATGTATTTATGTAT
>SDVV010000149.1:0-38400 GCA_016164225.1 Gammarus roeselii | reverse complement strand
GGGGGGGGGGGGGGGGGGGGGGGCCCATTAGGGCGCGGCGGGGGTAAACCGGTGAAACCTGTCGGGCCCTGCTGCTGACGACGGATCCTCGGACTGCACTCGTGACCCAAAGTGTATGTTGTGAGGGTACCGGCTGGACCCTTTAGCACAAAAGGGCCAAGTTGTGTGAGTGTGAGCGTATGAGGTGCGCCTTGCCGTCGGCCACCCCCCTTTCTGGGGGATGCGGCCTAGTGTCTGTGTCTGTATCTGTATTATAATATAAAATAAAATATGATTATTCATTGAAAATCCCGCGAGATTCACTGAGAAATACTGTTTATTTAGTCTGTGTATCAAAATCAAGGTGCCTAACAGACTTATGAATCAATAATTATCAGTGGATAGTCAATCACTGAACATCTTTACTGAAATATTTTTTTATCTTGGTGGGCATAAAATTTACCTAGTGGAAATGTATACTCTTCAACCATTGAATCGAAATTATGGAAAAATATCGGAATCGGCAAGTATCGCCTATTTCTCGTAAAGGTAGTATCGGTATCGACCAATTCTTTGGTATCGGTATCGGCCAAATTTTTGGTATCGTCCCATCACTACTCATCCTCCCATGAAAAATATTAAAGGGAGACTTAAACCGTCCTGATATCAACTGAGCAACATAGGAAACTCAAGAACGGTCGGCAGGATGATGCGGATGGCTGAAAACAACATAAAACAATACATGGATGAACCTACCGTAGGGCTTAGCTTATTAAATTTTTTATTATCGACAGAAGAGGCCCAACATATTAAATCTTGATTCAGCAACAGAAGATGAACTCATATTTTAGGTAACGATAAAATTACGGTGATCACAACACGATAGAGTTCAACTCGCTCACGGGGCGCACACAACGGGTCTGTATAGGCTGAGGACAAAGTCAGTGGGCGAGTTACATCTGGAGTGCCACGAGGAAGTGTTCTGGAGTCCCCTCCTCTTCATAACCTACTTAAATGACCTGACACAGGCATCGATAGCGAAATATACAAATTTGGCGATGACACCAAACTCTGCCCTAAAGCAAACGGAGGACAGGATCGAATATATATACAGAGCAACCTTATTGAACTAGTTGAGCGGGCCGCAAGTGGAAAATGAACTTCAATGTTGAGAAACGCAGTTATGCACATTTCATAACAACAATAAAAAACTGACTAATTGATTACAGAACAGCACCTGACTGAAGTGAACCAGTAACAAGATCTTGGAGTACTGATAACCAATGATCTAAAATGGAGACGCCAAGTGGATGCTAGCTTCAAGAAGTCAAATTGAGTTAGCTTCATATGCAGAAATTTTCACTACAAGCTCAAAGACATTGTGTTATAATGTATACTTCTCTTACAAGACTTCTCATGGAATTCGCTATATGATCATAGAACTGAGATTCAAGACATAGTACTCACTAAGACTTGAAAAACAAAAGCTTGTATCCGTTGAAAGGAAACTAATGAGGGGACAGCTCATACGAATCTTCAGGCATCAGAATGAATTACTAAGACAAGCACTGAAGGGCTGTTTGATAGAGATTATCATCAAAGGACAAAGGTACAGAAAGAACAATATACAAAACTCAAGTCAAATCATTTCAGAATATCAGTTGCCGTAAATTTGTTTCTAATCAACATACAGCAGTCAGGAACCATTTCCCACATGATGTGGTAAATTATGTGGCATAGTTGCTAGAGTACTGGACTCGTATTTCTGAGACGCGGGATCGAATCTTGGCGAGAACGGAAGTTTTTCCAATGATATCACTGTTCATTAACACAACACCAACACCTTCAAAAAACCGGCTTGATAATCACTGGGAGACCAATCCACAGCCTAACTGAGTTAGAAAGGTGGAAACTGCTGCTGCAAACTAAGCTAACCTCAGTTGAAGCACTAATGCGGCTTGCAGCCATCAAACTAGGCAACACATCTAGGCTGGGCTAATAGTAGGAAATGTCGTAAATTTCAATAATACTACTATAGTCTCTTCAGCCCGTACCAGGCCTACGTAATATAGTATACTACGATTCCCATGGTCCAACATATCTATCGCCCGAGCGGCGAGTCACTAATCCGAGCATCCACCTTAGCGGAGGAAATGTCCTTCGAGTGCAACTAACCAAATTTTTCTCCCATTTTATCATACTGGATATCCTGCCGAAAGAACGCGTAGCTAATAATTCCATGTACCATCACCAGTTGAACACACCATCATTCCCTCAGCGGACGGTCACTAACCGAAATGCCAATCTTGGTGGAGTGTATGTCCTTCCTGATAAGCTGGCCGCCCTTGCTGTACTGGCGGAAAAGAGCCGTCACCTCTGCCCAACGCGAGTTGACGATGGCCAGTGAGGGCAGCAGCTGCTGGTGCCGGTACTTGGTGAGCAGTGCGGCGGTGGCGTTCAAGCGCTCCACCGCCACGCGCTTCTCAGACATCTCTGTCTCCAAGACCTGACGACAACAGGGACGAAGGTTTTGAGTGTTGACAAATAGTTTACAGAGACCAGAACTGAATGAGCTTCAGTAAATTCAAGACTTTGGGACGTGTGTAATTACAAAAGTATTCGGAAATTGACAGGAGAATCTCCAACGCCACTATTATCAAGGGTCCACAACTGTGCGTTGCAACGCCAGGTTAAGCACCTGTATCTGAGCATCATCGTTGTTGACATGATGCAGACGCTTGCTGACATCGTTCAGCCACGAAACGAGGTCGTTGACGCGCTCCGAGGAGGTGCTCAGCTCACGAGTCACCTCGTCACTCTCCGCCTTCACCGTCTAAAAATAGAACATAAAAATCGTTAATTCAGAACACACCACCAGCGTATAAATACAGGTACCTAGTCCAATCAAGCAAATGAGAGCGTTACTAATACAGATACTGCCACTAGACCGAATCCATCAGGAAGGGGGAGGAGTGGCCAACGGCAAGGCGAACCTTACACTCCTCTGAAACACTCAAACTCAAGCAACTTAGCCGTTTTGCGCATAAGGGTACGGCGAAAAGACCCCGCAACACACTATGGGCCATGAGTGAGGTCCGAGGTCAGTGTCAGCAGCAGGGTCCGACAGTGTGACTGGTTTACTCCAGCTGCGTCATAGTGCCCCCACCCCACGACCAACCAACAACCATTCTCTACTTTCGCCTATTCATCGCACGCTGTCTCGCTACTTCCACACTTATGTCTCTCCTTCCTAACGCCTGCTTCCCGCCATCCATCCACCCGAATTTCGGTCTACTCTAGGCCTACGTCCACTCACCTCTGCTTTCGTTACCATCTTCCTGATCTCCCATCATCCATCACCACCTAACGCCTCAACGATCTCATAGCACGCGAATCTATTTTATACTTTAACTTCTTTACCGTCCCCGTTCTAATTCGAATGATGTCGTTATTGAACCTGTCTCTCAGCGTCACTCCATCCTACCTTTCAAACATTTTATCTTGAAAACATCAACACTCTCCCTCCCTGCCCAAGTCTCAGCTCCGTGGAGCACAGTTTGGACAACTACCCCTCATACAAGCCTTTCTTTGCTTCCATGCCTTTCGTCCTACAGTTCATTATACTCTTCAGTGCAACCAACACTTTACAACCAACCTTCACTCGCAATTTTACCCCAGTTCCCATAAGTCTAGTCTTCCACATATGGGAGCCCAGGCACTTAGAACACTGAACTCTCTCCAATAACTCTCCTCTGGGAATATCACTAATTCTGCTCGCATCGACACTTCTCGAACAACTCATTACTTTGCTGTTACCCATGTTAACTCGAAGCTTCCTCCTCTCACACACTCTACCAAACTCCGACACTAGCTTACACATTTTCTCCGAATCCGCCACCAGTGCGTATCATCTGTAAACAGTAATTGACTCAACTGCCAACTACGTCCATTCGCTTCAAACAGCTCTAAGCCACGACCCATTACACCCGCGTTCACCTCCCTGACCACTCCATCCATCTAGAGATTAAATAGCCAGGAAGACACAACGCAACCCTGTCTCAGTCCTACACTGTGAACCAAGCCTTTACCTTGTTCCACACTCTCACACATGCTCTGCTGCCAACATAGAATCTCTGAACCGCTGTCAATAGATTTCCGCCCACTCCACACAAGCACAACACCCTGATTTCCTGTCGACCCAGTCGTAGGCGTTTTTCTGACCCATGAAGGCCCAGAACACATCCATTCCCTTTGCAAGGCACTTCTCACAGACATGTCTCACAACAAAAATCGATCGCAACACCCTCTACCATTCTTGAAGCCACACCGTACCTCGCCAATTGCACCATCCGCACGGTTACGTATGGTGCCATTTTTGTCAATTAATGTTGAAACGCTGTTAATTCATACATTCTCGTAAAAAGCTACCTAAGTTTGAAGCAGAAAACATGAAAGTTTGACAAGGAACATACAAAATATTACTTACAAAAACGCTCATTTTAAAGCCCCTGACCTCAGTCTGCGCCCTGAGCAGGGCCCAAGAGGTCCTAAGCTCCTTGACGGCCGTCTCGACGGTCTGTGCCCGAGCAACGTCCCATGCGTGTGTAGCGAGGGTGAGGGAGTCGCCGCGCGAAATGACGGTGGCCACGTCGGGCTCTAGGCCGCACACCTCCTGTTCTAGCGACTGCGCGTTGTGAACTGCCTGCGACACCACCGGCACCACCTGCGCCTTCATGCGCAGGGCGGCCACTTTGTCGACAAGGGCTGTGACCTCTCGGAGGTAGACGGACACCTCGTCGGTGCCGCTCTGGTGAAAGGAACAAAGGACGTGATCAGAATTGTGTTGAAGTGAGAAAGTCGGGATTGAAGATTGCTTGGTGATTAGGACAAAGGCGCAAGGTTAGAAATTTAACGCACAGCATTCGAATGGAAGCGTGGTGGTGAATCAACAGTTTTAGCCACAACGTGCATATATTTGAATGATCATATTTAGAAGAACTGGTCACGTAACGATAGTAAAACAAGGGAGTATTTATGGGATCATTCCACAGACTGCGAGAACTGAAGTGACATGAGAAGATATTTCGATGGAGAACTATTGATAGGGATTAAATGTTCGCTAAGCTTTACATTGAGCAGAGGAAGGTAAAATATTAGCAAGATATCTCAATTCACTTAAATTCTCCCACAACCGAAAATTAAACCTGAACCAAACTAGCAAGCAGTCGGCTACCGACTTCAAAGACGTAAACAAATCAATTTATCTACATTAGCGGTTAGATATTCCTTTGTGTGCAATTTCTATAGTTAAAATAGTTTATAATGTGCAATAATGAATGCATTCAACCTTTCCACGAATCTTTTGGAACTGTAGAGTGAGTAATCCAAGTAAGTGAGAACACTTTCGGTGTCATTCGATGCTCTTCTCAACAGCTTTGAAGAGCAGACAGCTACCTAGATGGAATTAATCTTTCCACCATTTCTCGATTAGTACTCACCATGGTGGCCTCTCAACTACCCAACACGTCAACGCAAAGCCAAAGTGCAGAGCAGGGCATGATACACGAACGCCACAACACGACAAAATCAAGGAAGCACGGCCAATGAACTAAACTATCTGGAAATTTGTGCATCAAGACAACTGACTGGCTATAGAGCAATTGAATTAATCACGAAACTTTAGAAGAAGAAAATCCATCAAATGTCATTAGGATTGTCAACTTGAAAAATTCATCATGCATCTGATCAGAAAGAGATGCTTAAATGAAGTGATATCTGTCAACTGTACTAACCCAGCAGGCAAGTATTTTCTCGCACCAACACATCTCACACTGAAGGACCAACTGCGGACATCAAGAGAACAAGGAGGAAACGCCAACTTCAGCAAATGACCCAAAGACCAACTCTGGGAGCAAACGAAACATATTTAACAAATTATTTGATTTATCATGGATATTTTCAGTATTCCACCATGTATGCCCTCAGTAGCCGGCCTTTTACAGAAACAAATCAAATTTACTCAAACGACTAGCTACCCTAGTCCATATCAGAAAGTCTGTACACTTTTACAGTTAATCTTCTCTGGATAGATATAAGAAACCTGCATTCCCCACAGTATCCACTGTGTTCCACACGCAGGATGCTTACTCGATAAGTGGGAATATATATGCAACATATAGGGACAGCATAAACTTCGTGGAACTTCAAACAGTTGATCTCAAGAAAAAGTTTGCCAACCCACCAGCTCTTGCAGCTAACACACAAATACGATGGTGGGATCTGAAACTTGAATCCACAGTGCCGCATCATGATGAGCAGTGAAAACTTTTACACTCCACCTTGCAGGAAATAAACATTAATAAGAACTGGTGCATCAAAATCTATGCGACCAAAACAAATGCCCAACCCAACCAAGTTGTATAGATTCCATCCAAGATTCCAGGACATTACGTCAAAGTCAACTGCACCAGGCTCAGTCTTCTTCCGTACATATATCAGGTACAGCTCGTAGTAGTTTTTAAATGTCTTCAACTTGCAAGAAAGACCGCTGGAGATATGTGATTAATATAGACCAAGAATACCAGTGGTCATCTGCTGTGCCCCCACTTAAGAGTTCCCCACTAACCATTTTGCGGAGATGCGCCTCTGTAGCGGACCGAAAGGACGTCTTAGTAGTGGTAATAGTGGTAGTGGACGATGAAGCGAGTGTACCGACAGAAGGGGCGCTGGCCAAGGATGCGACACTAGTGACAGGGACGGCCCAAGCAGGTGAGGGCGAGCCAGTGGTGGCCCTGTAAGAAATGCTGGGGACGAGTGGCTGGGTGGGGCGTTCCTCGGGAGGCAGTGGCTGCTGCTGCCGCTTTTCGCTGGTGCTTTCAGAGATGCCGCTCAGAAGGCTTTCCTGTTTCTTGATAAGTGAACCAATCGTTAGTGAGTCGGCTACAACTAGAATGATCACTCAGTTAACATATTTCAAGTTTAAACAGGTGTCGAAATACAATATAGCAAATAAAACAAATCAGAGTAATGAACAGCTACCTTTCTCAGCTTGCTACGCACAGAAATGAACAAATTCAAACGATCAACAGAGGTAAGCACAATACCAGAACAGCGAGAGTTAGCTAAGCAGTTGTGACCGGCGTGTAGCTGTACAGTGTATCGGAACGGTCACACAATTCATGCAGTTAAAAAGTCACGAAAGCTACGAGGGTAAGCTCAGTAGGGTAAAAAGGTTATTTACAAAATATTACAAAACACGTGAACATACGAAACCCGTATTAGGCTGTTTGCACACAAAAGCATAATCCAAAATTAGATCAGTTAACTTTTCGTGTTTCTATTGGTACTCGATCGAAATGAATAAGAAGACCAACAGATGTAAACCTGTAATTCAATCAGATTAGCAATAGAGGTTAATAGTTTCAGCACGTTGTTATGAATCACCTTTTATAGAATGACTGTAGAAGATACTGATGACATGTAAACAAGGTTACTGCAACGTGAGCAGTAGCTCAATTGATTCCTGCAATCCCTGTTTCAATAAAACTTTGTTAGTGTGAAATAAATTCTACCGGCACACTAAAATGTTAGTCACATCAAACCAGATACCAAACCGAGGAGATCATACATCACAGCTCTCAGCTATCATCTAGGGTTAGCTTCTGCAAGGCAAAGCAATAATGGCTCTGACGACTGGACAGAGCAAGAGCGTTAGGAGTTGAGTTGGGTTTGTGTGAAGCGGGCGACGTTTAGACGAGCTCCCCTTGCTGCCTCTAACACAGCAGAGATCTTCGGCCATGATCGCCTCGGAAGCTGTAGACTCCTCGCTAGTGTTAGTGTCAGCAAACCGATCATATGCGGCATATGAATTCTTGATGGCAACGGTACCGCAGAACTTCCAAAGAGACGACTCTGGAGACCAGTAGAGGTGATGCTGGATGTGTTGATTGTCTAAACAAGCCAAGGAGAAAACGTCAGGGAACCGATGGTTTTATTCAAGAAAGCAGATAATCTTGCTGGTTTATGGGAAAGATTATGCACAAGTTAACGCAAAGCCAAGTGCGTGGGCACTGAACTCAAGAAGATGTTTTTTATTCATCAGTAATGCGAAAAGTTTCATGTGTGATATTAAGGAACCAGAGTCTTGAGAAAACCCATGACAATTTAGTGACAGGCAAGGCGATGATGTTTAGGATCAATATTCTTCCATAGCTTCCACTGATACGGACACCGTTCAAGAAGGATATGAGTGGCCTGCAGCAGATGAGCATAAGAAGAGGGAATTCGTGTTAAGGTTGTCGAGTTGATTATTTCCTTCCTTACCTCAACATATTGTCTTATTTCGTCTTCTTCGAGAGTGAGGTCCTCGTCAGAGGTTTCGTCATGCATCATTTCATCTTCTGTCTCACTGAAGCCGAGATGGCCAGCGTCACTGAATTCAGTGTCAAAGCTGGCAACGCTCGTCCGGAACAGAACCTTCACGTTCGATTCAAAGGGAGGCAACAGGGAAATCGAATGTGATTCTGCAACGACTCTCAATGGAGCACTAGGTGTAATTTTTATGAACTTCTTTTCAGGAGCATCCAAAATTTCTGATGACGAGTGAAGGACTTCCATGGAAGACGACGCATCCAAAGTATTAGTCATCGCAAAGTCATGGGAACCCGCATCTTCTCCTGAGTCCTCGGAAGAGCTAGTAACTTTACTCAGCGTGGTCTTACCACATTCACCTGGTGGCTTTCTGACTGGTAATGGCGGCCGTTCCTTCGTGTCCAATTTTCTAAATGAGTGGCGTTGTCTCTCTTCGTACGGTAGCACTTCAACAGTTATAGGGGCATCAGCCACTATCTGTCCGAGCTTGCTTCTCTTCCGCTTACACTCTTCTTGCGACGGAGTGTCTTCCTTTTCCGACACCTGAGAATCTGACAAATCCATGGTCAACTCTTGTTCTTCCATTGAATCTGAAGATGGGTGATCGTAAGATTTGTTGAACTGCAAAATTCTTGATGCAACTAACTTGCCACTGGTGCCTCTACTTTCCATGGAATCCGTTCCAGAGGAGTAAACCACATTCTTCGAGTAGCTTGGAGCTTCCCTCGTGACGGGGCTCCCAAAAGAGCCTGAGTAAAATATCTTGGTGGTGGCAGGGCTTGAAGTAACACAAGTACTGTGACTTCCTCTCTTGGATTCGTTGGAGAGAATATCAGGTTTTTGCAAGATGCCTTCGGCAGACACAGATCTGAGCATCGTGTTTGGGTTAATGCTTTGTTTAGAGCTAGCGCTTGAGCTGTTACGAGAAAGCTCAGCAGAAGGATTGAAAATGACAGTATCAGCGTCCGAGATGGTGGACACCGAGCTTTCCATGCTGATGTGCCTCTCGAGGCGCATCCTCAGTGGGATGCCCGACAGAACTTCGGATTCAATCTTACGTGCACCCAATTGGGGAGACTTGGCCCCTCCATCATCAGCGGTAGGATCAGCTTGAAACATTTTCAAATTCGCCTCAAATTTATCAGTCTTTTCTACTGTAGCTTCAGCCATTGTTCTGTCGTAAGGTTTTGAAGCTGACGTATCAGTTGTTGGAATGGGAAGAATACCATCAAGTTTGTCCTTTGCGTATACATTGAATAAAACACCCCTCATCGAGACGGCGGAATCCGAGATGGATTCCAATATAGGCTCTTCTGCTGAAGACTTGTCGTAGTCCAAACTCTTGCGACTGTTTTCTAGCACCTTTGACACAGCGTCTTCATACAGGGTTGCAGCCGAGATCCTAGACTTGAAAGGCTCGTCATGAGTATCGCTCTCATCCGAACTGGAAGCTTGGGTTTGTTCACGAGCTTCGGTTGTGTCAGTGTCGAAGTCTTCTAAACAAAGGTCAGCGTTCGAGACGCCGTCTTTGTCGGTGGCAAAACTTCCAAAACTAGCTGAGCTGAACCTGGCATCAACGTCAATAGCGTTGTTAAATGACCGCCTCTCTTTCCGAAATTCTTTTTGGAACACGTCTTCCCAGTCCCCGGAAGGTACACCTCGCGACTCCGCCCCGAAATCTACGGAACTATCATCTGAAGAACCGATGAAGCTCGACGTCGAGCTTGATCCCCACTTGAACTCGGAGGAACTGCAAGAACTTCGGTCCTGCGACGAGAGCCGCTTGATGGGATAAAAATCGGGAAGTGTAACCACCTCTCCACTCTTGTACACCTTTCCGTAGCGTTTGGTTCGCTGGTATACAGCGGCCGGGTCTGAGGTCGCTGAGTGGCGCTTGGAGCCGTACCACTGACGGTTCAAGCCCTCGCTGAAAGAATCAGTGTCGTCCGAACCCACGGATGACTGCTGATCGCTCGAGCTTTTCCACGAGTCGGAACCTAACGACGTCCGAGACGGTTGCATGCGACTACCTACACTTTGAAGTTTCTCGTCCTGAACCTGTAGGAGATTTGAAATAAGGGACAATTGGTAAAACAGAAACTCAAATCAGGACACATCTAATCGAATGTTAGACTAACATCAATTGAAAAAAAAAGTAGCAAATCATTAGTAACGAGGCAAGAAACGTTAAAGTTAGGGAGATTCCTTTGGTCTGTAGGAACGGAAAAGCGAGTGAACGTTACTAACGGAACACAGGGCGGGGTATGCGCTGCACAGGGTCACGCTGGCCAACGAGGCAACACGAAGTCTAGGCAAACATTTTGTTTGCTAGTGAACAATGTCCTTATGTGGTTACTCACAGAATCAGGGACACTATCTTCAGGAGGGGTACCCAAAGAAGGTCTAGCTATTGATTCAGCAGACACCACAACATTAGGGAGAGACTGTCTTTTGGTTAGGATCTCTGTACGTCGAATTTGGTCCCAATCTTCGCGTGCGAAGGGAACGTAGTTCACATCTAAAGGCGGATTCGGTTTAGGTGCAGGGAGACTCATGGTCCTGTCATCAGCAGTGAGGCGGGTGTTAAAGCGCTTCCTTTTGAGTATAGGTGGCAGGTTGCCGTACTTGGTCATCATGCTTGCGCGCCGCTCTGCAATAACCATCCTGCCGAGATCCTCCTTGGCGAAAGGAACGTAGTTGATAGTGTTGTCGTTTTCGTCCGAGTCGCTACCGACAGACATACGGTTCTTTGCAATGTCAACTGGAGCAACGTCGATTGTAGGAGGAATAAGGTTTTCGCTGATGACGTCCCGTGATTGATCTGCACCGGAGCTAGAAAGAAGAGTGGACTGCGAAGGGGAAGAAGTTGCGCGTGATTCCGCGACAGTCTGAATGCAACTCGCAGAACTCGTATTAGCAACAACTTCTGGTAGGCCAACAGGAATCTGTGAATCAAGAGTTTCAAAGCCTATGCCGGCCGTTGCCGGCTTCACAGTCATCTCTCCAAGCAACTCATCTCCCGAATCGTGTTGAAGTACTTCTTCAGAACAAACTACAGCGTTGTCGCTTGAAAGGGGCGCTGTTGAAATTGAAGCACAAGCCACAGCCGTGTCAACACTGATATTAACTACGGGCGAAGTTGACGCTGATTCCTCAACAGTTGAAAGGGAGGCAGATGATGGACCGGACCTCACAGCCTCTTGAAGAGCATCAACAGATGAGTTAATGAGGGACATGTTCGATATCACAGCTACGGTTGCAGAGTCATGCACACTCAAGTTAGAAGATGTGGCGCCACTTGGCTGTCGTTGGACAACATAAGAAGGATGAACTGGTAAACTCTCCCTTAGAGAACGAAGGTTCTTCAACTCAGTACTGGGTGGAACACCAGTGTTGCTATCTGTTATGAGAGGAACCTCTTCGGATGGCGAATTAATAGTCACATCACAATTGGAAGTCATTACCCTTGCCTTTGAAATGGAAGTTCGTGTTTCGCTAGTCATCTTCAATGAATAGGTGCAGATGTTAATATCAGAGTCACGTTTGCATTTTGAACTAATGAATGGAACAGTGTGAACACCAGAAACTGATAAGTCGCACGACTTCTTCAATGGGTGGGTGTGGACGTTTATGTTAGGGCTACGCTTATATTCTGAACTGAATGGCACATAGTGAACACCAGGGTCTGATGTTTCACTTGTTCTCTTCAATGACTGGGAGCGGATGTCAACGTCAGAGTTACGCTTTTGTTCAGGACGTGATGGAACAGCCTGAACACAAGGAATCGATGTTTCGCTAGTCTTGATTGAGCGAGAGTGGATGTTGATCTCAGTGGGTCGTTTGTATTCTGAACAAAATGGAACATAGTGAACACCAGGGTCTGAGGTTTCACATGTCTTCTTCAATGGCTGGAAGTGGATGTTAAGGCCAGAGCTTCGTTCGTGTTCAGGACTTGATGAAACAGTCTGAACACAAGGGATTGATATTTCGCTGGTCTTGATAGAATGAGATTGAACGTTAATATCAGCAGTTCGCTTGTACTCCAAACTGAATGGAACATAGTGAATACCAGAGACTGATGTTTCGCTAGCCATCTTTAATGACTGAGCAGGGACTGATGTTTCGCTAGCCATCTTTAATGACTGAACGTGAATGTTAATGTCCGAGTTACGTTTCTGGTCTGAGCTGCATGGAACATTTTGAACAGGAAGGATCGATGCTTCGCTGGTTTTGATTGAACGAGAGTGGATGTCGATGTCAGAAGATCGTTTGTACTCTGAACTGAATGGAACATAGTGAACACCAGGAACTGATGACTCACTTATCATATTCAATGACTGAGAGTGAATGTTGATTTCAGAGTTAGGTTTCAGTTGCATGCCTACTTGAACATTCTGAACAACAGGGGGTGATGTTTCACTAGTATTGATTAAGTGAGTGTGGGTGTTAGTGTCCGAGTAACGTTTAAATTCCGAGGCGAATGGAATATAGTTTACACCAGGAACTGATTTTAAAAGGTCCACTGTAGGGTAGCTGACAGTTCTACTTGTCCCCAGGTCCGTTGTGGGGGCAGATTGCTCAGGCATGCTATGAGCAGACTTCTTCCTGCTCTTCAGTTTGGATACAGCTTTAGGTGGAGTCATCTTATCACAGGAAGTATCAAACACTGTCTCCCGTTTGAAACCAACAAAGGGAACGTAGAACTTATCAAACGTTTCGTCTTCTACCCTTTCCTTTATGAGCTGTGCCCGAGAAACTGTTAAAGACCTCTCCCCTCGGAGCTTTGGCTGATTATCTGACAAGGACTTCTCTCTTTGATTGCCGTCATCAGAACATGAGACAATCAAAGATCTTCTACCAGTTCTGCGCGCCGCCGCCACGTTGGCCGATGCCTCCATCAGACCAAGAGGATCTAAGTCGTCATCTTCAAAGGAACGATCTAGAGGGCTGTCGCTGCCGGGACTGAAGCTTCTATTGAGCTGCCTCACGACGCTGGTGCGGATCAGTTGCGACTGAGTCGCGACGGCGGTGCCAACCAACGTTACAGGAACACCCTCACCAAGGGCGTCTCCAGAAAGATCCTTGATCACCTCCTGCTCTGTGGGAATCGTCTCCTGACACACTACAGACTCGGCCACTTTAACTTCAGTCACGAAGGTCATAGGGCTTTTCAATGATTCTTCAAAGTTTATGTGTTGAAAACCACTTTTCACATCACCTGCTTTAAAATAGTCAACAGTTGGTAACATTAGATTAGGGGTTTCATTTGAAATGGCAGTACTTTCTGAGGAAAGGGTGTCAGTTCTTTCACAATTATGTAACTGTTTAAAAAGTGATGCTTGGCTATCGAAAGAGGCAGAAGAAGAAGACCCCGAAGCTAGAGGCGGGGAAGTGTCTGGTATGGGTGTGGAAGAAGAGTCAGAAAGCTTCCCACATGCAGGAATGTCCTGGAAAGAAAAGAAAGAAGAAGACAGCAAATCAATAATTACTGAAAGGGGATAATAAATAGGAAGAAATCGATTTCGGAGTAAATTAATAATAAATACACGTGTTGTAATTTAGCAGTTGAAGGGAGTTGGTGAAATGGCATGAATGGTGTGGTAACTTACATATTTAGAGCTGGCAAAGTTACAGGGCACCGGGGTTATGATGTCGTTAGTTGTGCAGCGGACTAGTAAACATCTACTGAGCTACGATCTACTAGCATCTGCAAACCAGCAAGTTAGTCGGCAAGTTAGGCTGCAGTGGTCACCATACTCACCTCGGAAGAACTCTTGATGTTGCCAACGGCTTTATCAAAATCTTTCGAGTACTTTCGTGATGCCAAAGACTCTTCTGAGGTTGGTCTTGATATGAGAGTAACAAGTGTAGCGTTCTCTGGCACAGGGAGGGACTGTTCAGAGGACGGAATAAAGCTAACCCCGGTCAACGTTTGAGAGTCATTGATCGTTACCCCACCCTCAGTTCGCTTGCGCAAATTGTCTGATGGAGATACAACTTCCACCTTCGTCGTGGAGGACTCCTTTGCTCGAACAGATGATACAGAAACAAATGAAGGACTTGCCAGTTCAGGCTTGGACTCAGATTCTGTAGATTGCGTCGCCTTAGCAAACTCTACGTGTTCTGGGACGTGGACTGCCTGGATCTTGAAGGGAGATGACGTCGCCGTGGGGCCGGCCTTGACGACGCTGTCCCCAGAGTCGCTGACGGCATCGCTAGCGTCGGTGGGACGCTGGTCACTGTCTTTGTGACGGCTAAGGGTGTCGTTCGAACCTTCGTCCTCGCTCGAGTCTGTGTCACTGATCACTTGGTCAAGCTCGGCGATCATTGCTTCGAGTTTCTCCACCGGTAGAATCTCAAACGGGTTTGAATTTGATTCGGTTCTGTACAGTTTATCGGCACTGTTCAACTTTCTGTTTTTTGAAGGAGTCACCGCAGAGCGTTCGCTGGTAGAAAGCTTGATTACTGCTTCACTCCTGAAAAATTCTTGCTCGAGTTCCCAAGCAGATCTCGACGCAGACTTAGAAATTTCTGACGCGGCCAGATCCGGAACAGGAGTGTGTCCCCGTGTAGTTGAAAGGATGTCACGTGAAGACACAGACTCGTTTATGCTTTCAAGGTCAGAGTATGTGCACTCCAAGTCTCGACTTGTCTCAGAGGCGGGAGCCATGTCGGTGTCAACAGATCCTAATGACTCCAAGTCATCATCGTCCAACTCCGAGCGCTTGGGCATACTAAGCAGGGACAGCTTCTCAACCAAAAGACTTTCCACAGGTATGTTCCGGCTCGATGCCTTCTTTTTTATTCTCTCGTACACACTGGCTTTCATGTCTCTCTCAGCGACTCTCTTGAGGCTAGCAATGAGATCATCTAGGTTATCTGCCTCGGCTTCAGCTTCGGCTCCCTTGCGCTTTCTCGGTCGCACTGGCGAGTCCTCCACAGAGTGGTCGGTTGAATTGGGGTCAAACGAAGTGGGGTCTCGATTGGGGAATTTGGGCACATTGAACGGTCTGTTAGTCTGCAAAGCAGACGGGACTGGCTTACTCGCAGTCAGCTTAGCCCGACTCACGTAAGCTCTACTCGCAGATTGACTCGGTAAGCTGAACATCTGTGGGTTCAGCTTATTCAGATCTTGGTCCTTCTCAGGCTGCTCTGAAGTGGTGACTCCTTGTTCCAAGTCAGTGGAGCTGTCAAGCGTGGACGATTTCACGACAGTTCTTTTCTCGTGCATTTTCGTCTTGGATACACTACACGCGGCGCTCGATTTCTGCGATTTGTCGGCGGTAAAGAGCCTCTTTTGGACAACGGCGCGCTTCCGAGTCACCGGCGATGACGTGACGACGTAAGTCTCCACGGAGGAAGTAACAACTTTTCCCGTCAATTTGGGAGACTTGGAAACGGCGCCAGACTGGCTACTGACCTGAGAAGAACCCTCTTGAAGTTGCTGCAAAGAGAGAGTGGGCGAAGACACCGAGCTCACCACAGGACCACCAAACAAAACTAGTCTACTGCATACCTAAGTAAACGAGGCACTAGGTCTCAGTAGCTACACAAGCCAACAAACGATTCGAATTAGCTCAATGTACATTAGGTCGCTTCAACTTGCAGTCAGTTGCAAGTGAATGTAGCAAGCCCAACACAGGCAGACTCCGTGAGTAGCGCAAGCGTATCAAGTCCACCATCCCTCACACACCAAGTATAGATCAACCCAGTCTTACAAAATAATATAATAAAGCCCAACAGCACACAGTAACATTCTTAACATTTCATTATTATCAGGAACGAAGCTAATAGCAGATATGTCATTTTATATAAATGGTGTTAACAGGGATGCATCACTGAACCCAACAGAGCAATTAGCTGCATAATCAGGAAAAATTGTAGTGCAAGTAAAATGAACGCTCAAATGCAGCCCCTAACATTTAGAAAATCACAGTCAAATAAACAACAAATTTCCTTTTAACCTGCAATCAAATCTTGAGTGAAATGCTACATATTAATTGAGACAATTAAATGAACGTCAGCTGCTCGAACGTAAAGGTCAATCATACAAAAATTTAAGTCATGGAATACAAAGGAAGGAAGGCGTGAAAGGCCAATGACAAATAAGGGTAGCTAATGAAGCGAGTAACTAGACAGATATGATGATGAAAATTGTTTGAGAGCTTAGATGATGACTATGTTGTGTGGATGCTGAGGGTGGGCAGTCGAGTGTTCCGATCTACTAATGAAGGTTTAGAGGGTAACGATATAGAAACAGAGGGAGTGGCAGCCTTCACGACGGCTACTGCAGGGATTGAAATCGATGGGAAGTTCCAAAAAAGAACAGGCTACATCGCCTAGTGAAACAGTACGTATCGAAATGAATAGCATCAGTAGGCGAAGAAAAAACAGAAGAACCAATAGGTAGAGATGAGTAAGGTTAGTTTGATGAAGGTCTCGCGAACCATGAATAAATGAGGTCTGAAGACGGTCGATCATCTCTGAGTTATGCTTCTTTTATGGCAGGGAAATGGCCTTATGGCTACTCATTGCTCCCCCTCAGAGCGTAAATTGCTCTCATACAAAGCTGAGATTGGACTTATGCCGTAGACGGCATCATCGACATTTTGAGCACCTACTAGCACATTGCGTTTCCATCTCCGTCGTGTTCCACTATGTGGCGGCACATTGCATCCCGTAACTCGATAACGTGGCGGCACATTGCATCTCCTTAACTCGACTATGTGGAGGCACATTGCATTCCCTAACTCGACTATGTGGCGGCACATTACATTCCCTTAATCGACTATGTGACGGCAGATGGCATTCCCCAACTCGACTATGTGGCGGCACATTGCAACCCATTAACTCGATTTTGTGGTGGCACATTGCATTCTCTAACTCGACTATGTGGCGGCACACTGCATTCCCTAACTCGATTATGTGGCGGTACATTGCATTCCTTAACTCGATTATGCGGCGGTACATTGCATCCCTTACCTCGTCTATGTGGCGGAACATTGCATTCCCTAACTCGCCTATGTGGTGGCACATTGCATTCCCTAACTCGACTATGTGGTGGCACGTTGCATTCCCTAACTCGACTATGTGGTGGCACCTCATGGGGCTATAGCCGCAAACAACAAATGAAAATTGTTGGAATGATTTGCGAAGCAGGAAAACAATTCTGGCAGTGGCATCAAATTAGATGTAGAAACAATTTCATTATATCATCAACATGTAGCTTAGCTAACTATTACTGATACAGATGCTAGGTCGATTAGATCGAAGTTTACAATCACTGTACATCTTGACCGGAGCCCTGACGCGGGCCTTTGTGAGCTCCCCCGTAGGTATGATTTGATTTGGGACTCATTTCCACCAGAGCCTCAACGTGAGTCATAATAGGCTCCCCCATAGGGCGCGACCGTCGTTGATTCAGGTAAGTTCGCACGGCCTCCCGTGCGCAAATATTAGTCATGTCAAGATGAAGTCAGTACATATTTCATTTGTGGCACATTCGCGTACTAGCGCGTACAAGAAAGTAAAGAGTTAATGCGTATATTCGTAAAATGTGTTATTATTCCTGTGCGTAATGGGGTGGAGAGGCCACCTCTCTTGCTCAGGTGTTTGGGGTTTGGACAGCTTCTTGTAGTCCGGTGTGTTTTCCGAAAGCAGTAAGCTTTAATAGGTAGATTGGGTCCGTGAGTAAGCTTTGTAGGTTGCACGGGGGATCTAGGAACGCTCGTCGGGTTGCCGCGAGTGCGTTGCAATCCATCAGTTAGTGTTTCACGCTGATAGCCACTTGGTGGCAACAGGGGCAAGGTGGCGCGATTGGTCCTATGTCGACATCCATTGGGTGGTTGTGAGTTATCCACGTGTGTCCCGTGCTCAAGCGGTTGATGAACACTTGGTCTTTTCTGTTGATGAACTTTGTTTCCCATTCTCCGACTGAGGGTTTGACTGCAAGCATTTTTTGTCCACTCTGTTGCCACATTTCATCCCATCGGGATGTTATGTGGAAGTTGATGATAGGGAACCAGTCCCGGTAATGTATTGCAAAAAATTGTTCATGGTGAGTAGATGCCAGTTCAGCAAGCGAGTCCGCAAGTTCATTTCCTCTTATTCCCGCGTGCCCGGGGATCCAGCAGAATTCCACTGCCTGACCCGTCTCGGTCATCAAAAAGAGATCGTGCTGCATTTTACGTTGAATTGGATGTTCGTAGTGCAGTGTTTGAAGCTGGGTGAGGACACTCAGACTGTCTGAGGATACGACATATTTGGGGAAGGGATGTGTTTTTGCAATAGAGATTGCTATTTCGAGTGCGTGGAGCTCCGCAGAGAACACGGAGGCCTCTTGTGGGAGGGTGACTGCGAGTGGGATGTTCTCGCACACAACGTCGGCTCCCACTCCGTCCGTGGTTTGTGAGCCGTCGATGTATATATGGCGGTGCTCTAAATATTCTTCATCAAGTAGTCTTAGGAATTCCTGCCAGTACGCGTTGGTTGGAGTAGTTGCTTTAGGGTACCCTTGCAGGTCTAGGTCGACCGGAGGTGGGTTGATCATCCACGTAGGTGTTAATTTTAAGAATTCGGTAGGAGAATAATTGCTTAGTAGCTTTACGATCGATGTTCAACGAGGTCAGCAGGTTGTCCACACGAAGGGAAAACGGTGGGCAGATGTTCCTTTTAACCGCGAAAGACGTTTAGCGGATATGCTGGTGATGTGGCTCATTGCTAGGTTGTTGATTAGACTTCTAGTCTTAAAATAGTATTGTAGCGAAAGTTTGTCTCGCCGGATCTGAAGTGGAAGTTCGTTAGCGAGCTCGTTAAGGGATTCGAGTGGGGGGGGAGCGGAACGCACCGGTTGTGATACGCAAAGCATTGTTTGCGATGGTCGAGAGTAGTTTTGGCTGCAGATCCGTAGACACCTTCTCCGTAGTCAATGCGCGATCGTATTATTGCTCTGAACAACGTCATTCCGGTGTACATGTCGGCACCGAACTTAAGGGATATTACCGATTTTGCATCGAGTCGCAAAGGCTGCAATGTGGGGTCGTCACGTGAGTTTAGGGTTTCTTCGTATACAAGAGGGGTGTTGTGCAGCGTTAGGGCTGGTTTCTGGTGTAAACCGGGCACAAGGGTAAAGTGAATGATTTTAATTTTAGAGGGCGAGACTCGGAATCCGTTTAGGGAAGCCCAGTTTTCGACTAGGTTTAGGCACTTCTGGAGTTCATGTTGAATTGTTATGAGGCTGGGTTTTCTGTAGCTTATTTGTAGGTCGTCCACGTATATTGATGAGAGCAGACTTCCGTCTTGGGGAAGAATGTCGGCTAACTGATTAATTTTGAGGATAAAGAGTGAAACTGTTGACGCTTCCCTCAGGGACGCCCATTTCTTGCGGATATGACGGAGACTGAGTGTGGCCAACTTTGACCCTGAAGGTGTGGTTGTGTAAAAACTGGTGTATGAAACGTGGTAGGCGACCTCTCAAACCTTTACGGTGGAGATCCTTCATGATCCCGTATTTCCACGTAGTGTCGTATGCTTCTCAGATTCAAAAAATATGTAAACCACATGTTTTCTACGAACGAAGGCCTACCTAATGTCTGATTCTAGTCGTACGAGGTGGGCCGTTGTGGAGTTGCGCTTACGGCCACCGCACTGGATGTTGTTAAGGCCTGCATGCATTTCAAGGTAGTCGACTAGGCGTGAGTTTATCATTCTTTCCATTGTCTTACATAGAACGCTAGTTAGGGCAATGGAACAGTTGTGCGGGTCGCTGTGACAGATTCTGGGTTTGGGTATCGGGATGATTACGGATTCCCGCCTTTGATTGGGAAAGAATGAATTTGAATACAAGTATTGAACACATTTAGTAGCTCCTGGAGAGCGTTGTCAGGAAGGTATTTGAGCATATTGATGTGCATCTGGTCCAGCCCGGGTGAGCTTTCACGAGTGTGGTCAATAGCATTTTGTAGTTCATGGAGGGAGAAGGGTTTGTTGTTTGATTCTCCATTTGTGGAAGTGGAGTCGATATGCTCACTTTCTTAGGATCTTTTCCCGTTGGAAAGAAGCCGTACAATTTGTTGATTGCGATATTTGGCTGAAAGTCTCAGCCAGTTTGTCCGCGATGTCCGCGTATGAAGAATAGAGTGTCTCCGTCCGACAGTATGTGGATAGGTCACTCGGGGCGACCTTGGATAAGTCTAATTTTTCCTCACACATGGGAAAGAGGGGTGTTTCGATTGATTGTGTTAACTAATCGGGTCCAGTTTTCTCGCTTCTCCTCCACGCTATGTTTGCGGAGCACGGCAGTTTCCCTCTTCCAGGCTACTCGGTTTCTGGGGGAACGTGCGCGGCGGAAGGCCCCGTACATCCTATCACGCTGGTCCATTGCTTCTTGTACCTTCGGGCACCATCAAGGTTTTGGGTGAAAGGTTGAGGGTAAATATTGGGCAATGCATGCAACAGCTGCACTTAGGAATTTTTCGTATAGATGTATGACAAGGCCGCGCTCTGAGATGTCTTCGGGAAGGCCCTCCACATCGTCCCATGCGACATTCCTCCCGGCTGGCTTTCCGGTAGTTGAATCGAAGTTCCTGTGCGTCGGGATTATTTGGTCGGTTAGTAAGGAGCGATATGATCACTGGGTTGTGATCAATGTCATGTGTAGAAGGCAGGACTCCCCAAACGAGTTGGAGAGCTAAAATGGGGAAACAATTTGATAAATCGATGGCGATTTCACTTTCGAGGGTGATCCCTGTGGGTTGTCCGTCGTTGAGAAGGACCAGGTTGTGAGTGCCTATGGTGTTGGCCATTATCACTCCCCTGGGGTCTGTTCTCACGCATCCCCACACTTCGTGATAGCTGTTGAAGTCTCCAAGGAGGAGTACGGGATGATGCAGTTGGTTAAGCAGATCGGTCATTAGGGCCTCCGTGAGGTCGTGGTTTCGTGACGAGTAGATAGATACCACTGTAATTGGTCTTGAGATACATATTTTTACTGCGACAGCTTGGATTTCTATTCTCAGAGGGAAGAGGTGATGAGGTATGCTTTGATGGATCATAAGTGCCACTCCGCCATGTGCAGTCACATTATTGTGACCTTCGCAATGGTGTATGACATATTGAGGGATTGTGAAGATGACTGTGTCACGGAGTTGGATCTCCTAGAGGCCTACCACCAAAGGTTTATTGGTTGAGATAAGCGATAATAATTAATTTTTTTGCTTCTAAGTCCCTGGCAATTCCACTGAAGTATTGTGTTGTTGTTCATTACGGATCTGTTTCACGCCCAGATCTTGATGGTCTGGAGCGATCGCGTGGTTTGTATGAACTTCCGTGGTGTTCGTGCGCAGGTGTCTTAGATTGAGAGCGTCCGCTTTCTGTAGAACGTGATCTCCAAGACAAAACTGAGGGAGGGCACACAGACTCTGAGAATAAGACGTATTTAGGGAGGCAATCTGTTTTTTTGTAATTGAAATGGCTAATGCAAGTGCGTACAGCTCCACCGAGCAAACAGAATATTCTTGTGGAAGGGTTGCCGAACGTGAGGTTTCTCTGCCCACAGCGGCAGCTTCCACTCCGTCCGCGGTTTGGGAGCCGGCAATATATGGATGACGGTAATCTAGATATTGTTACTCGAGTAGTCTCGAAAATTCTCCGCAGCAGGTATTGGTTGAAGTAGTTGCTTTAGGGCATGTTTGCAAATCTAGGTTAACTAGCGATGGGTTTGTTATCCAAGTAGATGTGTTCATTCAAAGAATTTGGTAAGACAACGAAGGCTTTAAAGCCTGGCGATTGATGTCCAGTGAGGTCGGCAAGTTGTCTACGCGCAGGGAGAATATCGTGCACATACTTTCTTAGCCACAAAGAGGAATTTATCGGCAATGTTGACGATGTGGTGGAAGGATGGGTTGTAGATTATTCTTTTAGTCTTGAAATAATATTGTAGCGAGATTTCGTTACGCCGAAGAGGAAGTGGGAGCTCGTTAGCTATCACGTTCGGGGTTTCGGTATGAGTGGAACGGAACGCGCCGGTTGTGATGCGACAGCGTCATTTGCGATGATCGAAAGTGATTCGAAATTCATTTTGACTGCTGAATTGTCAATGCGTGAGCATATAATGTTTTGAGAAAAGTCTGCCGGTAGCCACAGCGCTGCAACGCTGTAGCGATGGCAGATATTACATTATGCGAAATGATTCTGTGTGAAGACGATAATGTTTGATGTTGCACACAGAAAAAACTTGCAAGATTTTTTTATTCAATTCCAGATACAGATACTAGGCTGCATCCCCCAGAAAGGGGGGTGGCCGACGGCAAGGCGAACCTCACACCCTATTACGCTCACACTCACACAACTTAGCCCTTTAGTGCTAAAGCGTCCGGCAGGTAACCCCGCAACACACTCTCTGAGTCACGAGTGCGGTCCGAAGATCCGTTGTCAGCAGCAGGGCCCGACTGTTTTCTTCACTGGTTTACCCCCGCCGCGTCAAAATGGCTGGGCCCCCTCCACCCACGACCATCCCGACAACGGAATGCCAAGAGCAGGAAAGCACATCCGAGCAGCGTCAAAGTTAACCGCCTGTTCATTGCACGCTCTCTCGCAACTTCCACATTCATGTCTCTCCTTCCTAACACCTGCTTCACACCATCCATCCACCCAAACTTCGGTCTACCTTTAGGCCTGCGACCACTCGCCTCGGCATTCATCACCCTTTCCACCAATCTCCCTTCATCCATCCTCCCCACGTGCCCAAAACATCTCAGAACACGCGAATCCACTCTGTCCTCAAACTTCTTCACCATCCCTGTTCTGATTCGAACCATGTCGTTGGTGATCCGGCCTCTCAGCTTACTCAAGCTATGCTCCTCAAACATTTCATCTCAAAAACCTTCAACCTTCTGCTTCTCTCCTTTGCTCTCACTCCCCAAGTCTCAGCTCCATAGAGCACAGTTGAGACAGCAATGCCTTCATACAGCACTCTCATTGCTTCCATCCCCAACGTCCTAAAGCTCATTACACTCTTCAGTGAACCCAACACTTTACAACTCCCCCTCCCCCCTTCATTCGCGCCGTTACTTCAGTTTCCAATACTTCAGTTATCTCCACATGGGAGCCCAGATACTTAAAACACTGAACTTCCTCCAGGAGCTCTCCATTTAGGGTGACACTAATTTTGCTCGCATCGACAGTCCTCCAGCATCTCATTATTTTACTCTCTCCCACGTTCACTCGAAGCTTCCTCGTCTCACACACTCTACCTAACTCGAACACTAGCCTACATAGCTTCTCCTCTGAATCCGCAACCAGGGCCGTATCATCCGCAAATAGCAACTGGCTCAACTGCCAACTCCGCGCATTCGCTTCCAACAGTTCCAAGCCACAACCCAGCACACTCGCGCTCACCTCCCTGACCACTCCATTCATATAGAGTTTGAACAGCCAGGGAGACATCACGCAGCCTCGTCTTAGTCCCCCTTTCACGGTGAACCCAACACTAACCTCGCTTCCCACTCCCACACATGCTCGGCTGCCAATATAGAAACTCTGCACCGCTTTCGACAGATGTCCACCCACTCCATACTGACACAACACCCTCCATAGCGCTTCCCTGTCAATCCTGTCGTATGCCTTCTCCAGATACATGAAGGCCCAGAACAGATCCCTCCCTTTTGCAAGGTACTTCTCATAGACCTGTCTCACTGCAAAAATCTGATTGACACACCCTCTACCACTCCTAAAGCCACACTGTTCCTCTAATTACGCAGTCCGTACAGTCTCTAATCCTTTTGATCAACACTCTCACGTACAACTTACCAACCACACATAACAGACTGTGATACCTCTCGAGTTGCAGCATTCATTTTTATCTTCTTTGCCCTTATATAGCGGAACAATGCAGGCACTGCGCCACTCAATAGGTACCACGCCTGCCACAAAACACAAGTTCAGTGATCTCACCAACTATTGGACAATCGTTACTCCACCCTTCTTCAGGCACTCGGTCGCAAAGCCATCCAGACCAGGGGCTTTCCCTGCTTTCATCACCTCCACCCCCTCCTGCACCTCTTCCCTGGTAATGTCCGTCACAAGTCTTTCTCCCAAAACTGGCATCCGAGCACCACCACCTACAGCAACAATGTCAGCCTCTCTGTCATCCTCGCCATTCAACAGCTCATCAAAATACTCGGCATACCTCTTCCGTACATCATCACTTTCCAACAACAACTGGCCGTTTCCATCTTTCACCACTTCCTCCTTTCCGGTCTCTTCCTTTCTCACCCTCCTCACCTCTTTCCAGAACATCTTTTTGTCCTCCTCAAAATTCTTGCACAACCGTCTGCCCCACCTGGCATCAGCGTCCCTTTTGACTCTCCTCACCACCCGATTCACCTCGTTTCTCCTCTCTTTGTAGCTTTTATAAGCCACCACCGACTTCACCAGCAACCATTCATCAAAAGCTCCTCTTTTCCGTGCCCCCGCCAGTTTGACCTCCTCGTTCCACCACTCGCAACCTTTCCTTCTGCACCCGACCACACGGCGCGCACCACACACCTTCTTTGCACATCTCAGCAACGCATCCCTTACAGTCTCCCATCCTTCCTCCACATCTCTCAGGTCTTGTACTCTCACGTTGTTATATTCTTCCCTCAACGCCTGCTGGAACTCCTCGGCTGTACTTCTCACATTTAATCCACTCACTTTCACTTCCTCTCTTCCTCCTCCCACTCGTTTGTTTCCCTTCCACTTCTACTCCACTCTTAATCTACCTTCCACCAGCAGATGGTCAGACACTCCTCCACCCTCCCCTCTCAATACCCGCACATCCAACAGCCTCCCCAACACTCTCCTCGATATCAGCACAAAATCCATCAGTGCTTTCTTCACCACTGCACCATTGGCCATCCTTACCCATGTGTACTTGTGGATGTCTCGCTTCTTGAACTAACTGTTCCCGACCACCAACTCCTGCTCCATACACAGACCTATCAGGTTTTCTCCACTGTCATTTCTACCGGGAACGCCATACCTCCCTATCACATTCTCCACCACTACATCTCCAACTCTCGCATTAAGGTCACCCAGTGCAACTACATTGAAATGTTCTCCAAAACTCTCAATACACTCACTCAGGTCAGTCAAGAATTGCTCCTTCTCCTCTTCACTCCTCTCGCTGCCAGGTTTGTAAGCACTCACAAATGCCCATCTTCCTACGCCTAACTTGACTTTCACCCACATCAGTCCAGTCTTGAGGACACCTTCTTTCATCCGGTAGCGCTACTAGCCAACCGATCACTCAATATCAAGACCACACCTTCTCGTGCCCAACCTTCCTCCACACCAGACTTTCTTCCACTTACCACACCAACTCACATTGGCCCTTACCTTTCAACTTCGTCTCACTCAGCGCGAACACATCAAACTTCCTCCTCACAAACACCTCACCAATCTCTCTCCTCTTTACCTCATTTGTACTACAGCCACGCACATACAGCGACCCTAACAATAGGGTATAGAGAGGCGTAAGCCTCTCTTCCCCTCGCTCGTCTTGCCGTCTTTGAGGAAGGGTCTCACAGAGAAAGGGATTCCTAGCCCCTTCACCCCGCCCCTTTTAGTCGCCTTTTACGACATGCAGGGGTTATGGTAGCACGATTCTACTCCCAGCTACGGGGCGCCCTTTTAGTCGCCTTCTACGACACGCGGTGAATACGGTAGCAAGATTCTAAAGCCCCGGCTAAAATGTCAATTTTAATTGATGCTCATAAATCGAAAATGCACTAAGCTGAAGACTATACACACCAGGGATCTGTGTTCTTCCTAAAGCATACATTGAACTAGGCTGCCTATCTAGCCTACAGTTAATCAAATGCACAGCTTATGGTAGCTATTAAGATACAGCGAAAGTGACGGCTGCAAGACATCTGTCAGAAAGAACTAATGGTAGACAAAGGACTAAAATGCACATTGCGAAGGCTTAAGATCAAGTCACAGTTACAGGAGCTGTGGTGAAAGATTCCTATTAATGAAGTACTTTGGATCACAACCACTATTCGAATGCCTACCAAGCCAAAATTTAAAATTGTCAAGCGACCTGTCAAACTAAGCAGGAAAGGTTATACTTTAGTGACCGGGATTTCTAGCGCGGTGAGCAGGAATGCGAGAAACGGTTTGGGCAGTGCATCCTGCCATAGTTCATCAGGTTGCTTCACTAGACTTGACATCCGGTAGTTACATCACGATGATGGTGGAGGTCAACTGGAGCACGAATGTGTTGACTAGTTTCCCTTTTGCAAATAAGATTAGAATGACCGGAATTACTAGCGTTAAAGAGTCAATGTCTCCACACTTGGGTAAGAATAATAAAAGGAAGGACATGTCTTTGACTGGCTCATCCACTGAGCCCCTACGATTATCAACTGCATGCGGGGCGGCTCACCTCCGCGCTCAAGCACGAGTAGGTATTACAAATGCTCGCATGTGGCGCTGTCGCCACAAGCGCCGTTGACTGGATCGCACGCCCAGACACTCAATGGCCAGGATAATTGTTCATGGACGAATTAAACGTAACCAAGGATAAGAACGAATCATCGAAAAGCCAAGAACAGTTCCCCATGTATGAAAATGAGGACAATGATATGAACATGTAACACGGTTTGAAGGTAAAAAAACTAATAAAAATCAAAGCAATAACCCCTCTACGGTGAATAAACAAGATCACAAAGACGACCCTGACGAGTGATGATACATGCAATGAGGCAAGTTACAATGGATATAATTACGGTAAGGGTAACAGGTGCTTCAGGTCCACCACATTCCTTTCAAAGGGGTGAACACTGTCAGTGGACGGGAGGCAGAACACAAACTCAGGACTTAGGGACAAAGAGCAAACAACGTAACAAGAACAAAAATTATTTAAAAAATAAGGGTTTGAGACAAGCGAGACACAAGCTCAGTATTTTGTGTCTTCAAAGCACACAACACTACCGCGAGAACCATAATTTAAAAATGTATGGGTTGAGACAAGCAGAAGACAAGATCAGGATATTGGGACAGGAAGCACTTCTCACTACCCTGATCCGTCCCCACCCAAAGACGGGGCAGGAGTCACCTTATCACGGCGAAGGAACAGGGCGGAGGTGGGGGGGTCACTGTAGCAGCATGAGAGAGGGTTGCTCACCTTGACCTGAGTGCTGATGGCCTCCCAGCGCCGCGTGATGTCCGTCAATTCGGGCTGTAGCTTGTCGTGGTAGAGGGTGCCGTGAGAGGTGAAGTCTGCGCCCGCTGTCTTGATGGAGGACACTAGACCGCGGTACTCGATCACCTCATCCGACAGCACCTGAGAAGAGTACCACGTGAGGACCGCCAGCTAGTAGAAGAGCAGTGTATAGCGAACAGCGGTGGGGCGCTGTTACAGCTGGCCACCACTTAGTACCTCAAGACACAGCAGACAGATACACAACAGTATTACACTGACAGCAATGACTGACGCCTATGGATAATTTAATAGCGTTGACAACATTTTAGGGATTTCAAGATTACTCGCCCAAACGTAAGCAATGCTGCTAATATCACAAATTTGAGCCGTGACCAATAGGAAGTAAGTATTAGATTAGAGGGACGAGGCTTTCTAGCACTAGAGTCAGCGTCCTTCTGGTGCCGAACGTCACACAAGCAACTAGTGCTTCAAGCAATATAATTTTTTTTTCAGATTATAGTTAGGTTCACTACGGCATTGTCTTTGTCCTGTACGCGACGAATGTCTAAGGTATGAACGGGTGCCATAGGAGGGACGGAAAATACGCATGTGCTAAGGCTAAATGGTCCCAGCACTCTCCTGGTGACATCAAGACGGATCAACACTCAATCTACCCTGCAACAGTGCCCCAAGGATTGGAACTCGCTAACCCCTGTTTACAGTCAGAATGTTTCCCTATCAATCTTCAAGTGGAGACTGAAAGAGTCACACTTATCACCTTACTAGCCCAACAATTATTTATTTTGCTTTATTGCTTTCTCAACGTCTCTCAATCGCATTTGAATTTGTAACCTTGTTTAGAAGCAGATGAATTACTAGCTCAAAAACGTTGCAGTGAATATGAAGTTTCATTCTTCAATTGTTAATAGGACTCTTTTGTCAAATGGTGCCAGGTATTTAACTGTCCCTGCGTTTGATTCCAGTTGGTGTCTAGGTTTATTAATTAAAAAAAGGTGCAGGGGGCGGTGGAGGTGATAAAAGCAGGGAAAGCCCCTGGTTTGGATAGCGCTGCGACCGAGTGCCAGAAAAAGTGTGGAGTAACGATTGGATTGTCGAATAGTTGGTGAGGTTACTGAAGCTGTGTTTGGTGGCAGGTGTGGTACCAATTGAGTGGCGCAGTGCCTGCATTGTTCCGCTGTATAAGGGCAAAGAAGATAAAAATTAATGCTGCAACTCGAGAGGTATCAGTCTGTTATGTGTGGTTGGTAAGGTGTACGGGAGAGTGCTGATCAAAAGGATTAGAGACTGTACGGACTGCGCAATTGGAAAGGAACAGTGTGGTTTTAGGAGTGGTAGAGGGTGCGCCGATCCGATTTTTGCTCTGAGATCGTTCTGTGAGAAGTAGTTACCTTGCAAAGAGAAGAGATGTGTTCTGGGATTTCATGGATCTGGAGAAGGCATACGACAGGATTGACAGGGAAGCGCTGTGGAGGGTGTTGCGTTTGCATGGAGTGGGCGGACATCTGTTGACAGCGGTGCTGAGTTTCTATGTTGGCAGCCAAGCATGTGTCAGAGTGGGAAGCGAGGTGAGTGATTGGTTCACAGTGAAAGTGGAACTGAGACATGGCTGCGTGATATCTCCCTGGCTGTTCAATCTCTATATGGATGGAGTGGTCAGGGAGGTGAACGCGAGTGTGCTGGGTCGTGACTTGGAGCTGTTGGAAGCGAATGGGCAGAGTTGGCAGTTGAGCCAATTGCTGTTTGCGGATGATACGGCCCTGGTGGCGGATTCAGAGGAGAAGCTATGTAGCCTAGTGTCCTAGTTCGGTAGAGTGTGTGAGAGGAGGAAGCTTCGAGTGAACGTGGGTAAAAGTAAAGTAATGATATGCTCGAGGACTGTCGATGCGAGCAAAATTAGTGTACCCCTAAATGGAGAGCTCTTGGAGAAAGTTTAATGTTTCAAGTATCTGGGCTCCCATGTGGAGATGACTGAACTGTGCTCTACGGAGCTGAGACTTGAGGGGTGAGAGCAGAGGAGAGAAGAAGGTTGAATGTTTCGAGATGAAATGTTTGCGGAGCATAGCTGGAGTAACGCTGAGAGACCGGATCACCAACGACGTGGTTCGAATGAGAACAGGGATGGTGAAAAAGTTGGAGGACAGAGTGGATTCGCGTGTTCTGAGATGGTTCAGGCACATGGAGAGGATAGATGAAGTGATATTGGTAAAAAGGGTGATGAATGCGGAGGCGAGTGGTCGCATGCCTAGAGGTAGGCCGAAGTTTGGGTGGATGGATGGAAGGTGTGAAGCAAGCGTTGGGAAGAAGAGACTTGAATGTGGAAGTAGCGAGAGAGCGTGCAATAAACAGGCGTGAGTGGATTGATTTTGACGCTGCTCTGATGTGCTTTTCGCCCGTGGCATCACGTTGTTGGGATGATCGTGGGTGGGGGGTGGCGGCCATCATGATGCAGCGGGGGTAAACCAGTGAAAACTGTCAGGCCCTGCTGCTGACAACGGATCCTCAGACCGCACTCATGACCCAGACTGTGTGTTGCGGGGGTACCGGCCGAACCTTTAGCACAAAAGGGCTAAGTTGTGTGAGTGTGAGCGTAAGAAGATGTGAGGTGCGCCTTGCCGTCGGCCACCCCCTCTCTCTGGGGGAAGCGGCCTAGTGTCTGTATTTGTATCTGTACATTTATTTTCAAGTTTTTGAGCCTAGATAATATCGATATCTTAATCTGTAAGGATTAGGATGCCCCAGAAGCTCTAAATAGCTCAAATAGGGCCCTAAATTTTGTACCCTGAAATATCAAACCTGTAAAGTGAAATAACATGTGAACTGTACAATCTTGTTGTAATAAACAGTTTCAAACTGTTTCATAGCAGTCGTTCCAAAGGTGCCGGGGGCAATGCGCCCCAACACCAGCCGATGGGGAAGATGAAGAAGAGACAGGACGGGATTCCCATGCATGAGATCTACACTCAGTGTAGGGAATTTTACGCATGACAACAGCATGAATGGAAACAAATGAAATTAGGAGTTGTAGAAAAAGCGCATACTGGTTGTTATTAGTCACGCAATGTGCGAATAGTTAGGACCGGTGCATGAGTGTACGCGCGTGTGTATGTGCGTCTGTGTGCGTGTGTATGCGTTTGTAACAATTATTGGGAGAGTTGTTTTGAGGGAGTTTCAGATAAGATAAATGAAATTTGAACTAAACACAAGATACAAATGAGGTAAGTAAAAGCTAAGGTAAAATCACGATGGCAGAGAAAAGGAGAGATAGTGAATAAATGAATAAGAGGGGTGTCTGAGGAGCAATAAGGGTGTTCAACCCCTCGGTAGGGCCGTGACTCCGGGTGGCGCATGAACCGAACAAATGCCTAAGGAGTAGAGGAAGCTACAGTGGGTTTATGGTTCCGAGGTAGCCATATGGTCAGTGAGCCTATGGTTTAGAGGTAGCCATATGGTCAGTGAGCCTATGGTTTAGAGGTAGCCATATGGTCAGTGAGCCTATGGTTTAGAGGTAGCTATATGGTCAGTGAGCCTATGGTTTAGAGGTAGCCATATGGTGAGTGAGCCTATGGTTTAGAGGTAGCCATATGGTGAGTGAGCCTATGGTTTAGAGGTAGCCATATGGTGAGTGAGCCTATGGTTTAGTGGTAGCCATATGGTCAGTGAGTTAATGGTTTAGAGGCAGCTAGTGAGCTAACGGTTTAGACGTAGCTACAGTGGGCTTATGGTTTAGAGGTAGCTACAGTGGGCTTATGGTTTAGAGGGAGCTGTAATGGACTGATGGTTTAGAGGAAGCAATAATGGGCTAGTGGCTTAGACATAGCAACGGTGAACTTATGGTTTAGAGGTAGCGACGGCGGGCTTATATATTCTTTGAATCAAGACCTTATAAGGTTCCTAGTAATAAAAATGTTTTTTTAGCCTGACCTTGAGCAGGTTCAGACGGTCAGCAGAAGGCAGCTGCTGTGACAGTTTCTTCTCTGTTCCCTCCAGCCAGGCCTTTATGTCAGCAAGGTGCAAGATGAACTCTGACATCTCTCCTTCCTTTTGCTCTTCTCCAGCCTGAGGAACACCGCAAAACATTTCAGCTCATTAATAAATTACACATTTAATGTATTGCTTTTCCAGATCCCAGCATCAAATCTCATCCCAAATAAGCTTAATCTAAATTGAAGAGTATAACTTTTGTTATCTTGATACTCTCGATAAAAAGCTATTTATCTGTAATGAGTAAGAGCCATATGGTTTTGCATTGCACTTCTGTTTTTTTTCAAATAAATCCTGAAGAGAAAATATTACGGCTACGCTTTTACAGGAGAATCTTGATAACATTCGTTGAACGTAGTTTCCGACCGATTTAGACCTTTGTGTCATTAACCTTACTCGGGAATCTCAAAACTCAAATTCCTCAACTGTCCTCGAGTTTTTAGGAAAAATAAACTTTTGGCCGCTTGGCGGCGCGTGGCGTCGTGCGCCTGTCGGTCTAAATGTCTTCCAGATAGCGAGTGGCGCGCTCAGCAGTCTGCCGGCTGAACCCCAACCCCCTCCTTTCCTATCATTCATGAGGGCTAGCGAAGTTGCTTTCCGTGAGGAGACGTTGGCGTGTAGTTAAGATAGCAGGGGGAGGAGGAGGCCCCATATGGCTCTTACTCATTACAGAGAAATAGCTTTTTATCGACATTATGGAGATAACAAAAGTTATATTCTCTTCCACTCGTTAGAGCCATATGGTTTTGCGTAGAAAATACCTCATGTAGCGCAAGCTGGCCAATGCCAGAAGGGCACAGAAGTTGGATGGATCAGCTGCATCTTGAACTGGGTGTTCCCAAAGACGCGCTTGCCGTGTAAGGGAATGATAACACACTTGTATAATGACTGTACTGATTGGCGAATACAAGAATTGTCGACAACACCAAAAAACTAGGTCCTAGCGGCAAACTAATATGCGGGCCTTGAACTTGAGACCCCAAATAATTTTTTAAATATGGGTAAATACAAATATGGCGTCGTGCCAACGGCAATGAACATACTTGCTCGACGCGGCCAAAAACAATATGCGGGCCGTGAGCATGAGCAACCCAAGAGTAGTTACGTAATCAATGCATAGTGCCCTCCAGAGAGGGTGGGTGAACCGTCCGGTAGGCAATAAATTCTAAATAAACCAGTACCAACAATGTGTGCAATAGCTAGCTCCTATGGTAACAGAGTTGTACTGCAAGTAGGATAAGGAAATACGTATTTCGTAATCCGTAACCTGAAGGCTTTGCGTGAAGTGTCGCCGCACGCGATGGTAAGATATTGAAGTATGTACTCGATGCTACGTAGAGGAGGTGCTGGCCTCAGCGGATGCGGTGTCCGAAACGTATGAAGCGAGAAGGACTATCTACCTGGTTCCCAAGGAGACGCAATGTTGGTTAGGCTTCTCTACTGTGAAGAGGTATTTCTGCACGAATACGTGAGGCTGCCACCAAAACGCCTTGGATATGATGTCTTGAAGCGGGACTCCACGCGTCCAAGCGAGAGACGAGGCATACTTGCGGTGTGGCCTCATTGATAAGCGAGCAGATATAGTGCCCCACCAATGACGCCCAGAGAGGCTTGCCGGAAGTAGGGTGGATGAACAAAAACTCCTTGTGCGATGAACATCGTGCTATGTAGGCTTTGAGTGTGGTCATGGGGCACAAGCCATGGGCCCGGTCATCCGGCAGCAGTGGGAGATGGAGATGAGCGGTGGCGTGTGGGCGAGGGTCTGGTTTTTGTACAGGAACTTGTCAGCGGGCAGTATGAGCGCGCATGGAGGGTTCGTCGAGAAATTGAGTCCCGTGCGTGACATGGCTGCAATTTTAGAGACCCTGTTGCCTGCTGCGAGCGCGACGAGAAACAGTCTTCTGAAAGAACGCCAAAACTGACGTCGTCTGAATTTGGAAGCGAGGAGAGGCAAGCATGCCGACCACCGACAGGGATCAGGTTGTATAGAGGGAAGAGGTATAATTACTTCCACTGATTCCAGTCGCATTGGAGAGAATCCACTAAAGCCGTTCGCGGGTGAGGAAACATAGCTGCAAATAGAGGGAGCTTGTGGTTCCCCGAATGCGCGAAGAGGTCGATGTGCATGATCCCGCGTAGGGTAGAGAGGCGGGAGAAGCACTGAGGCGTCAGCGCCCATTCCGTTTCAACCGGTAGGAGACGTGAGAGATGATCGGCCCAAACGTTCTGCGAAACGGGAAGGTAGGTCGCGAGGAGAGAGAGGTGGTGGCGCTGGAGGATCTGTAGGAGCTGTGCTTCGAACTTCTGCAGCGCCGTGGCCTTGATTGAGCCCAAGTGGTTCACCATAGCCACTGCCGCGCGGTTGTCGGACATCACGTGGACTATGGTGTGGTGCCAATGAGCTCGTGCGCCCAGTGCTTGGATGACGGCTAGCGATTTCTTCGCCGTAATATGGAGATTGCGTTCCCAAGGAGACCAGCGGCCGTAAAACTGCTGCATACGACACCCCACGCTTCGTCCGATGCATCCGTCTACAGGAGGTGCTCCGGGCGAGGCATTACGAACGGGACAGGAATTTGAAGAAAAATCCCGTCGCTGCCTGGCGGTAGAGACTATTGATACGGCAGGGCTTCCGGGAGAGGTGGAGGGAGCATGCTGCGATCACCACCTCGTTGAAGAAGTGCGAGCATGGCCTAAGTGAGGTGTGAGGAAATTCATTATGCCGAGGAAACTCTGATGCTGTCGGAGCGAGAGAGTTCCGCGGGGAAGTATCTCCGTGGCCAAGTCCCTGCAGCGGTCGATGTGTCATAGGGCTGGGCGATGGACCCGGCCGCGCCGTTGAATGTTACCACCAAGAAGTCGATCTGCTGGGTTGGTTCTAGAATAGATTTCTAAATGTGGACGCGGAAGCCTAGTTTGTCGGTGCTCAGAGTAGCCAATCGTCGAAGTGAAAGGCCGCATCTATTCCTTGCTGTAGGGGCCGTGGTTAAGATTTTTGGTCGCGACCGTGGTTAAGATTTTTGGTTGCAGGTTGAGACCGAATGGGAGGGCCAAAAAGAAAAACAGTTGGCCTCGCAGTTCGGAGGCTAGAAACCTTTGGAACTTGGGATGAATAGGGATGTGCGGGAGGACGTCCTTGATATCCAACTTGGTGAAAAAGAGAGGGGGGGGGTTTAGCATTGCCCGTATGCGCTACGGGTGGGACATGCGGAACGTAGATATCGGAATGTATCTGTTGAGATCGAAGAGGTCGATCACCAGGCGATCTCCTCCCGAAACCTTGGGCACCGCAAAGATGCGAGATAGGAAAATCGGCTGTCTGGGAACCGCCTTGACTATGCCTTTGCGCAGAAATTCCGGTACGAGGGGTTCTAGAACGTCCTCGCGTAGTCGGTGAGAGACTGTGTGATCGAGTGGGGGGGGAGGTTGGGGCGTCCATTTTCAGGTGTGGTCTGTGGCGATAATGCGTTTTACCAAGGGCGTGGCCTTGGTCCAGTGCGCGAGGCGGTTCCATAGGGTTGCCGGCAGAACGTCAGAGTTTGCGGAAGGGGAGGGGGGGCGGTCCCGCTGTTTTTGTTAACTGTGGGCTGCGAGCGAGAGGGGGAGAGTCGTTTGTGTGCCGAGGTTCCTTGACTCCCTCCGCGACTACCCCTCCTTGGAACGTATTGGGTGGGTCCCCGGCAGGCGGGGTGGGGAGGGCCTGGAGCTTATCTGAGGGGCACCGGAGACAACCCGCCTCCCATGGGGTTGCCTAGCGTCCTGCTTGAACATATTGCGCGCTCTATGCGGTGCGGGTCGGCCACGAAATGAGCTTCGTGCCATTCCGCCTTGGCTGTAGAGGAATGCTGTGCGACAGCTTCTTGGTGTTGCGAGAGTCTCCGTGGAGCAGGGGCAACGAAACCTGATGTGGATGGGCCAAGAAAGGAGAGGATCTCTGTCCTGCTACGGAAAGTGTCCAGCACTTGGCTAGCTTGTAATATCGCCCCGTCAGTGAATAGTTGAGGTTCAAATACTGACCCTGCTAAAAGGGCGGTCCGGGCGGATTCCGAAGCGAGCCTGTCCAGCATCTGATGACGAGACTGGTATCTCCACTGAGCTGCGTCGAAGAGGGATCCCGACAATAGTTTGTGAACGGAACCTGTAGTGACCTCTGACAGACAACGCAGTGACTGAGGGGTAACTGGCGTGCCATCGGTGAGGACGGGAGTGCGGATGCGCTCAAGGATTCCCGTCAGTGATGCGCCGTAGCCGCGCAGGTTTTGAGCTACCTGCGTACGGAGTTGGAAGTCCTTGGTACGTGCTTCTATGGCAATGTGATGGACCGGGAAAACGATCTTATTCTTTGTGGCATCGAAGTGAGCCGTTGGGGAGAAGATCAGAGCATTTGCGAACTTCATCAGGGACTTGACTACGGGCAGTGTGCTGTGAGAACAGAGTGCGTGTTTGACCAAGCGTCGAGGTTCTCCGGTGCCGACCCGTTGGGCAGGGTAGTAATGATTTGCTCGAGGAGTTTGGTTGGTGCACTTGGGATACATTCCAGAACGAACAAACCATCCTCACCCCCGATGGGAGGGTTGCTCGACCGTAAAGACACTCTTGAGAAGCTGGAGAGGAAGCTTCTTCGAACCTGCTGGCGGCAAAAAAGGGGTGGACCTGCGGACGAGTAGCTGAACCGCGGTGCTGGTCAAGTCCACCGGGGAGAAAATTAAGTTAGGGCCTCTCACATGAACCTTGATCAGATTGTTATGGGCTCTGTATAGTGTAGACCTCATAGTCGCAGCTCACCAATCCCTCTGTGTACATACCAACTCTCCTCCAGGGAAGGGGGAGAGGCGAGGGGCGGTGTTTCATCTGCTGCCGTGCTGTCCTTCTTTGCCTTCCGTTTGTTTCTTTGTCTCCGAGTAGCGAGGTGGATTGCGTTGCGTGCCCGGAAGTGTAAGGTGACGGGAGCCAGGGGGCAAAAAGGACCTTGTGTCCGATTTGACGTTGCCAGTGTATCTCCGTCTCATGTACCGATTTCTGTTCAGGAAAACATCGTAAGCCGCACACTGCACGCAGTCGCTTTCATGACCGAGAGGCAGATGGTGCACCTAGCTGGCCTATACACGTGTACCGCGAAGCAGCTGGAGTGTCTCAGGCAGATGGTATGGAGGTCGTTGTTGGGCAGAGGAGAGGCACATTGGGAGCAGGTGGACCGGGAAGCTGATAGGTCTTGCTGTCGAGTGGCTCGGTTGCTCGACGCGGGGAGCGTTTCCGGCATGTTTTGAAATCAGGGAGAGAGAAGTATTAGTCAGAGGTAACGACTTGAACAAGAGTATGGGTAAAACACAATATTTTGCCGGAAGAGTGTTTGATCGGACCAAAATTTGTGTGCTTATGTTGACAAATTTATGTCGACAAATTTATGTCGACAAATTTATGTTGACAAATTTATGTTGACAAATTTATGTCGACAAATTTATGTTGACAAATTTGGTGAGTCGACAAATTCGGTGTGTCAACAAATTGTGTTTCGACAAATTTGGTGTGTCAACAAATTAGGTGTGGAGACAAACTTGGTGTGCCGACCAGTTTGGTGCGTGGACATCATGTGTCGACAGATTTCTGTCTTGACAAGTTTTGTCTCGACAAATATCTGTCTCGACAAATATCTGTCACGACAAATTTCTGTCTCGACAAATTTCTGTCTCGACAAATTTCTGTCTCGACAAATTTCTGTCTCGACAAATTTCTGTCTCGACAAATTTCTTTTGTAATGGAACTACAATCCCAACTTCCCCCTAATCATGTGTTTCGATTTTCACAGGAGAAGCAAAGTTTAGCCTGACCACTAATTTCGCCATTGCATCACTAGTTGAATTATTGCCTGGAGCTGAAGTTGCACAATCATCATTTGGCTGTAGGACCAAAGCAGGACTGACTACTTGTTGACAGCGCGCAGTGCACCTGACTACAAGGGTGAGTGCTGTGTGTCAACTGGCAGATAGTTCCTGAAGGCAGGATTTTGGTTTATGCATTATTTTGCTATGATTATTTCTGTAGGGTTACATGCTCAAAATTTGATTGAACTTCTCTGTTTTAATTCAAAAATGGTTTATTCATTCAAAGCAGCTTGTTACTCTAAAAAAGAATACTTTAAATTGCAAAAGTTTAATGGAATTGAGATGGTCAATATGAGAGTTTAATATAATTGGTAGCTACTAAATTTTCATTTCTAAGTTATTATCTACGAATCACAAAATATGATGCTGGTGATGTCATAATTCATCAAGTTATTTTTGAAAGTGCAATCCCTTCTTGTATCTATTGATTTCACAAAGAAGGATGAGTGGTTTAAACTGCTATCATCTTGATGGAGATATAGCTATCCCTTAATCTGATCTTGTCCATCAGAATATAATTCAAATCAATGTGCCAATGATGGATAAACATTTAGTTGATGTCTTATATAGTTGCTGTGTGTTTTGATTGGTATTTGTATTTACCATTTCGTTTTTTTTCGCAGGAAGAAGCCTCAAAGCTTTACTCACCACAACACCTACAAAATTCCCTTTTAGCTATTTTTATCGGGTTTTGTTATGGTGTATATGCGTCTATCTATATTGTGTTCTTTTGTAAAGGTGTTTTCTGCCCTGGAGGTAATCCCCAGACGTCTGCCTTGATACTGTTCCTGCTGTTATATGTGGCTATTAATTGCACCAAGTGTGTAAGGGTCTGGAAGCTACTTTGCATTTGGCGTGATAGCTCCTGGGTTGAAGGAAATACATACTTTTTCTTCTTCCCTAATAAGTATAATTGCCACATCTGGCAGTAAATACAATACAAGTTACTTGGTGAGCATTTGAACTGAGCCACATTGAAGA
>SDVV010000148.1:0-38439 GCA_016164225.1 Gammarus roeselii | reverse complement strand
GATTTGTTACGAAAACGAATTAATTACCTAATGAGTCGCTATGCACGACATTTATATTTATTTCAATAGGAACACTCATGAGTCGTTGTGGCCTCAAACATGGACAGACATAGGGAAGAATAAATAGTTTCCCTGGTGGAATAGCTACCGCTATTTTGGAAACCATATAACAGTTGTTGAATAGTGTTTGTTATTCTAATATACACGTGCGGTAATATTTTTATGAATTGCAGCACTTACAACCCATTTTTTTGGCATTTCCGATGCATCAATTTTGTTAGGAATCGTGCTCGGTACTGAGAACAAGTGACACGATACACATAATTATTATACAGATACAATCATTTCTCCAGTCACACATGTACATATTTCCTGGGAAAAATCCTCGAAAGACAGGCATTTAGACGCCATTACATTTTTTCTTAGGAGTTTGTCAGTATAAATATTTTTCCACTTCAGCTTTCGAATCGTTCAAATTTTTAAATATTTTTTTCCGGAACGTGTATTTTTTCTCCCTATAAAATCACCCTCTGTCATTAGAGTGTAATAAGTAAGGACTGCGCTTGAAAAAGATTTGAATTGTGCCAATGTAAATGCTATTTAATGTTTTTATTTATTTTGGTAAGCTGAATTTGAATGAAAAAACCATGACATATCCGGAAAGTTATGTGAATTCCATATATGATTAATTATTTGTCGCAAAAAACATAAAACTGAAACAAGGCTCAGATTTCCAGAATAACTAAATGTGTATCATTCGAAAACAATCCTCAACGATAGGTTCTAGCACCAATTAATCTGAAAATAGAGGAGACATTGCAGTTTAACCATATTATTTGTAGTCACAATCCTAAATACTTGAATTAAAAAATCCAAGTACAGTTTGCTATTGACTGCACAAAGCATTTCACACTACAATTAATTGGCCATTCATACGACCCACGCTAGAAATAATAACAACGCTGATCAAATAGGCATACTATTCATCACAATGTTGTTAACGTTAAACGCGGGATCTTCACGAATGGATCGGATAATATTCCGAATATGTAAAAATTTTGCGCTGGGGGTCATTGACAGGACTCGCTGCTGGCAGGATGGAAATAATACTAAAGAGATAAACGGATGTTTTGCTGAAGGCAGAGGCCTACGTTCCATCGCATCTGCCTTCAACACCCTCTTCACCGATATCCCTTCCTTCCTCCTCACCATGTGCCCGAACCGTCTCAGAACACGCGAATCAACTGTGCCTTCCTACTAACTTGCACCATGTTGTTATTGATCCTGTCTCTGAGCGTCACACCAGTCATGCTCCTCAAACAACCTAAAAACTGTATTGTGTTTGGCTGAAAATGTATGGAAAACCATTGTATGCCTAGAGAGTTATGTGAAACCCGTTATTAATCGATTCTGTAATCTAGAATATGTATGCTAAAAATTTATAACTATCATCAATCTTAATTCCAGGGTAATTGTAGAGGTACTATTCGATAGTGGGGAAAAAAACACCCCAACGATGGGTTCTAGCACCAATCAAACGACAAATAGAGGAGACACGATCGTAGTTTGATTATACTATTTGTGGTCACGATCATTCATATACGATTTAAAAAAGGTTTTAGACGTTAAGTTAGCCATCGGCAGCAAAGAGCATTGCCGATAAATTTTGTTTGCTATCCACATTAGCTAAGTTAGGTAAAATACTAACCATGAATGAGTTAGGCTTGCCATTCATCACTCGTATGAATGCAGCACAAAGTGCTGTAAGCACAACTCGCATCTGAGAGGATTCACAACATTTGTAAAGTTGTCAACTGGCTCTAGTTTAGAATTGCCGAGAAACTATTTGAAACATTTTATTATCTATTGAGTTATTTGATTGAGTTGGATATGAATAACGTGACAGATGAATGATGATGAACCTCAATCGGCAGAGGAGTTTGTACAATAACCATAACTATTCAGTTGTGTGAATGTGGATCCATTACATTTTTCAGTTATCGGTCAGAAACGTTCAGAGCTCGAAAAAAAATCTCCCCTTGGCAGTGGCAATATTGCATTAGTATTGTCACTGATTGCCAGCTCAGAGAAAACAAGCTATACCTAATAATTCATAACGATCGCAATTGAGCTATTTTCTACAGGGGGGTGTTTCCTACGATGTTAACAATCAGGGATCTCCTCGCTATTGACTATTATCAAGTGACTTTAGCTGCATAAGAACCGAATTTATTCAGTGAAAAACTCTCAGCCTTCTGCGTATAGAAAGAAAGGGGACTGGATACAATTCATTGACTATTATCAAGGGACTTTAGCTGCACAAGAGCTTAATTTATTCAGTGACAAACTCTCATTCTTCTGCGTATAGAACGAAAGGGGACTGGATACTACTCATCATTGACTATTATCAAGTGACTTTAGCTGCATAAGAACCGAATTTATTCAGTGACAAACTCTCATTCTTCTGCGTATAGAACGAAAGGGGACTGGATACTACTCATCATTGACTATTATCAAGTGACTTTAGCTGCATAAGAACCGAATTTATTCAGTGACAAACTCTCATTCTTCTGCGTATAGAACGAAAGGGGACTGGATACTACTCATCATTGACTATTATCAAGTGACTTTAGCTGCATAAGAACCGAATTTATTCAGTGACAAACTCTCATTCTTCTGCGTATAGAACGAAAGGGGACTGGATACTACTCATCATTGACTATTATCAAGTGACTTTAGCTGCATAAGAACCGAATTTATTCAGTGACAAACTCTCATTCTTCTGCGTATAGAACGAAAGGGGACTGGATACTACTCATCATTGACTATTATCAAGTGACTTTAGCTGCATAAGAACCGAATTTATTCAGTGAAAAACTCTCAGCCTTCTGCGTATAGAACGAAAGGGGACTGGATACGATTCATTGACTATTATCAAGGGACTTTAGCTGCACAAGAGCTTAATTTATTCAGTGACAAACTCTCATTCTTCTGCGTATAGAACCAAAGAAGACTAAATACTATTCATTGACAATATTATCAAGTGAATTTAGCTGCATAAGAACCGACTTTATTCAGCGACAAACTCTCATTCTTCTGCGTATAGAACGGAACTGGGCTATATACTATTCCCGGTTGAAAGCCTCGCTGAATTTATATGACAGGCGGAGAAGTTATATTAGAGCTGAAAGTTCCTTAATGAAAGGTTCTTTAAAATGTGAAGGCAGCGGCTGCCTGTAATTTATTACCTAATTAATTGAAAGGGTTCAGGAAAAATGGAGGATGGAGATCCAGTTTCGGTAGAATTTTTTGAGCTTAATTGGATTTTGTAGCACCAATGAAAATCAGAAATGGCTGTAGGAGAATTTCTGTTCAGAATTCGACCCGTCACCGGAAATGATTTTATTCTCTACGTTTTTCGAGCATTTCATGGAATTCACTGCATTTTAGAAGAGAAATCTCTGGCCGATGAGACAAATATGTTGCCTTATAAGTTGATCTGGAGTTTAACAGCCTTCGAATATATTTGAATAAGTTTTCAACAACTTCTCATTCAAATAATGAACTATGACTAACGGATTATTTTTAGATTTATGTTGATTCGTAACGAGATATACGCAGTAGCAACCAAAGTTATGTTTCGTCCACGATCACGTCAAGACATACACCCCGCAGTCAGTCACCAATCTGATGACCTGCTAACAATTGATAGAACGTGGTATAACACAATAAAAAGAACGTGGACACATCTACATTCATCATGCATCGACTAGGTATGGATAAAATTACATTTTGCTTTGAATCTCTTATAATGCATATATGGACAAGAGAACATCTTACATTTACCACAACTCAATACATCAAGCATGGTGGCGTAGCTAGAGCACAGCAATCTTTAAAATCTTTTTTCTTCCCTACTAATTCTCAATCATCAAATGTGATTTATAGATGCTCCTGATATTTGGGTAGCAACGGTTTAATTAACAGTAAGAAACCTGGGGGAATACATAACATCGAGGCCATTTTTTTGGTCCGAAAGTTGTTATTTCTGCTGTTTTGGATTCAAATAAACAATTAAATTGTTTCTTTCATCGCTCGTATTTTCTAACTGAAAATGAATTCAGAATGTTTTCCGGATGTTTCACTTAATGTTTTTCAATAATTCTTGAATTCGGACCTTCTGTTAATCACATAATTTTTCTAATTCCTTGTCTGAACTCAAAACAGACCAGCAAAATACAAACGAAAACCGCTACAAACCCTGTTTGACGAACTTTATTGCGCCCGCATATCAGAGTGATATTGGCCTTTGCTTGGGCGATTGGGCAACCACTGGTGCCACAATTTGTGTTTGGGAACGCTAATTGGCTTAGGATCGGCCACATTAACGATGTTTACTCGCTGCCTCCGCCAATTACGAAGGGCAAGCCATAAAAGGGAGGCTGGAGGAGGCAATGATCGGGGTGCTTGGACCCCTTCCAAGAATTGGGTGAGAGCCTGCATTAGAACTGATCGGATGTAGGAGGCCACCTAAGCAGAAGTAATAGGAGTTGATCATTTCTGTTTCTGATGATTGATATTACTCTTTTTTAGACGACATCCACATGGAAATGATATTGCTTATATTTTTTATTCTTCCTCTCGCTTTTTAGAATCAACTCCAGAAATGTTATAAATTTTTAAAATTTTAACGGCTGTTTACTCTTTCAATATTTTTTACCATTGAAACCTAAATACATTAGAATGATGTCCGCTTATGACTAACGATTATCAACAAATTTACACGATTTAATTACAGTACAGTACATTACATTGTATCGGGGCAATGATTTGCAGACCCCATTAAATAAGAAGCTGTGCCCAGTGATATAAATCCCATAACAAATCAATGTTAAATCTTGTTGAGATTTTTATTAAAAAATACCCAATAATTTTTTTTCCCGAAACTAATTCCCGTATTTACTAGTGGCCGATATATTGACGAAGATCACAGCTTGAATGCGTTTTTCATTTCCCATTAACAAAATTTTACTCATCTCGTACTTTTTATGAAATGACTCTCAACAGATCATTTGTCTCTGAGAGAAATGCACGTGGCAACAAGCTATTAACTTTGTCCTGAGGATTGCTTCAGATAAATAAATGGATGGAGCTCACAAAAAAAGTATGATGGCAGTAAACTGAAACTTATAATGTATCACTTGAATGATATATTTTGCGCCGAATTGCTCTATTATTCACTAATATTATTTACGAGATTAACAAGACAATTGTGCTTATGAACATATCGAAATAGGCATAATGTCTTCTTTCACTTTTCTGCTTTTATGCAAACATCATTTCAACAAATGGCGTTTGATAAGTCACTGAGACGGTAACGTATAGGCGGCCAATATAGATATTTTAGGCACCTCTTCCACGTTATTGTTCCATGCAATATCTCTGATAGACGAAAACTGGCGAATATTTTTTTTTTCCAGTTGTTTTTGAGCCGACAGTCAACAATCGCCACCTGACCCATCCGAGAATTCGCCCACAGCAACATCTTACTCTGATATCTAAATATGTAATCACTGTTGCAGTTATTGTTATCGATTCATCAATATCCTCCGTATTAAATTAGATATTGTTCAGTGTACTGTACCCAACCAATAGATATATATGAATATAACTCAGAGGGAATAACTTTATCGGCAGACTAATAAATCGTTTTATCTTCTTGCGGGAGAGATATTAATCAGTCGTGTATAAATTAAGAGTGAACTGTGGCATGTAGGCAGTTAATTTCAATATTACCACGGGGTTCATGAAAGGGAAAACGAGTGTGCATAAAATCTAAGTTTTACGCTAGACCTGTCGAACACGACTTATTACGGGTTGTTCTATCCACCATAATCTATCTTGCACAGTACCTTATTCTCTCTCACTTTTCATATTCGCAAGTCAATGACCGGATCGCTAACCTTAAATCACACAATAAAAAAATCCATGCATCTTCTATGACATCCAATGGTAGGAATTCAGGCTTGTGACATTTAAGATTGACTTTGAAGAAACACATCTCAAACTGGGTTGCCTTTAATGGAGTCGTGCGGTTAGAGAGGAAGACCGGGGTTGGGAAAACCATGAATGCTTCATTTGATGCTCTCGACTTGCGACTAGTTGAAAGTTTGATGGATGGGTTCTGATCCTACATGGTAAAGCGGAGGAGGATGTTGGAAGAGTGGATAGGGGCACACCCTCGTGAGAGAAGCTCAGAAAATTTCAGAAAACGCTTCAAGTTGGAATATCTATGGTAACTCAATTTAGAGGAAAAAACTATTTACCATGTTCGCAGGTCGTCTCAAACCTTCGTTGAAAACGTTAATCGGAAAGAGACATCTTCCATGACATATACTATGACATACCCAAACAAATGTTCAATATCGCCCTATTAAAATAATCACTCAGATATATGAGTATGTATTTCTTGTTCTGCACTGTCAGAAGATAATAATATTAATGAATAACAAATTGCGACGGAGGCAACAATATTATATCATTCATTTTAATACCATAGAATTACCAGATGGAGTAGTATTTTGAACTCATGATTTAATTTACCCTCACCAAAATCGAAGTCGAATTTTTCTAAGTGATGTATTCCTATTCAATTTCAAATCGTGCAGTTTTAATGTTAGTATTTCTTTTACTGTCAACTGTTCATCTGCCGACGATTGTTTTTTTTCCGGGTTGTGCAGAAAACCAACATAAAGTCCAAGAGATTCCTCACAGAAAAAGGGGTCGACCTAATCAAACCAGAGGTTAAACACCGACGGTCGGGCATGGACGGGGACAACATGTCGTTCGCAGAGGGAGTGGGAACAGTGCAAAAGATTACGCTTGTTTCTGATGCAGAAGCAAGTTTTCCACAGATTTTCCACGTCATGCAAAACAAGCGTTATTCGATAATCTGTTAGTGTATGAAGAATATGATGCATTAAAGAATCTCTTTCCTTGTGCTAAACATAACGAAGTTTGATGATCATTTACAGAAACGATCGAACAGTGAATGTATTGGGAAACATATGTATATCCTGGGAAGCCCATATTTTGAAGACTCATGCGATCATCACTGCAGCATTATCAACGTCTTGCTTTGAGAAACCTCAATGCGATGTTCTGTCGACTGGACTTATAAGTGTCTTGAAAAAAATTTTACCCGGAGGGTCAGCGAACCAGGTTCAACAGTCGGAGAAAGGAGGATATAAACACGAAGTGGGGACGAACCGAAGTCCTGCTTCACGAAGAACAGAGTTCCTATACTCGATACGTAATGCAAGGGTTACGCGCTTAGAGAATATGAAGAAAAATTTAACACTAATCTAGTGTTAGAGAAATATGAGTACCTGTTCACCCAGTTTAGTAACTCTATAATAATTGGGGACAGTTTGTTGTAACTGAAAAATAAAGATCGTTAAGGCGACATAGCAAATCCTTCCGCAACATCTCATCAGTCGTAGGAGGAACATCAACAATATAAATATTTCATATCATTCAAGTTTCCATAAAACTCCAAGACATGGAAGTCAGAAAGCTGACTCGAGGGGACAAACTCCACCTGCAAATTATGAAAAGTTGTGTCGTTGACGGAAATACATTTTTTATCGTGCACCATCAGTATAATAAATTACAATTTTTTACATTTTCATGCCATTCCTGCAATAAGATGATAATGTTATGCGTGTGCAAAGAGTCTTTTTCCCATGAGGGTAATTGGCATTTATATGCATTCAAATGCATACATTGTAATAATATAATGTATGAATGGGAACTCAAATAGCAAAAATTAGACATTCGAACGATGATGGTAAAAAGTAGCAAAAAATAAAGGCTTTCTATTCAGACCAAATGGTATGCGTGACTATCAACAGTTGTAACAGATGAACGAAAAATATTTTGGTGTCCAAAACAAAGAGAAAGACCATGTAATTATAACACTATAAGGAAATATCATTGTCAACGTTTAATTCAGTGTTTTATTTCATTATCTATAACAATAATTAAATGTTTTTTGTGTGCTTACGGATTGCAATATGTTGATTCGGCTAGTTCAGTGTAAAAAATCGATTGTTTGCAATGACAAGGTACACTCGTTTGCCCTTCCATGAACCCCGTGGTAATATTTTGGTATGGTCAGTTATATTGAATGTAGTACGTATTAAGAGATTTCGACTTATAGGTGAATTACTAAGTTACACAATGACTTCATATAAAATTTGGTAAAATTGAATTTTCCGATAAACTATCTTGCCCTGGAAAAACAAATTTCTCCTCAACGTTCCACGGCAACGATGCCGGACCAAATAAGATCCAAACTTGGAATTTTCTTCCCCGAGTGAATTTCTGTGAGTAAAATACTGTTGGGTCGCCCAAGGGTGTCGTCACCGATAGGAGACCTCTTCACGACAGATGGACCAAAATTGACTTGGACAAGATATTCCGAATCCAACTGAAAATGCTGGACATGTTTGTTGAAAAGAAATCTGGGCTCCTCTTCGATGTGTGACTAGGTAGTCTCGAAGGTGACGAGCTGAGCAAACTTCCCTCACATCGGCCGCAAGGGAGAGCACACGGTGACTACTTCTTATTGGGCAGTTTCTTGATTTTGCAAGCTTTCAAATGGAATATTATAAGTGAAATTATTATTCCCTGAGAAACATATTTAATTCATTTTGATAGCATCCATTACGCGCTAACATTTAACTACTTTGCCTCTACCGCCGACTATCATTTCATGTATGCTGATGTTCAACAAAAAATTTATTACCTGCTTTTGAGGAGATTGTCTTTCCTGCCCAAACGTTAATTGACGAATTTTAGATTATGAAACCTTTTGAATTATATCACCAATTAAAAAAAATCGACCATTCATGAAATTGTTATAATGCTGCTTGTAAATCGATTTTTTAATAACATTGCATGCACAATCTTAAGTGAGAAGATAATTGCTACTTGGTTTATGTAGCTTTGGTGGTAGTAGGTACGGAAACAATGAACCGTGTTTGGTGGTAGTGGGTACGGAAATGATGAGCCGTGATTGGTGCTAGTGGGTACGGAAATGATGAACCGTGTTCGGTGGTAGTGGGTACGGAAATAATGAACCGTGTTTGGTGGTAGTGGGTACGGAAATAATGAGCCGTGTTTGGTGGTAGTCGGTACGGAAATGATGAGTCGTGTTTGGTGGTAGTGGGTACGGAAACGATGAACCGTGTTCAGTGATAGTGGGTACAGAAATGATGAGCCGTGTTTGGTGGTAGTGGGTACGGAAATGATGAGCTGTGTTTGGTGGTAGTGGGTACGGAAATGATGGATTGTGTTCGGTGGTAGTGGGTACGTAAATAATGAACCGTGTTTGGTGGTAGTGAGTACGGAAATAATGAACCGTGTTTGTTGGTAGCGGGTACGGATATGATGAACCGTGTTTGTTGGTAGTGGGTACGGATATGATGAGCCGTGTTTGTTGGTAGTGGGTACGGAAATGATGTACCGCGCTGTTTACATTAAGGTAATATCAGATACAAGACGTGCATGAATAATAAATTAGAATGATACACTCACCAATTGGATTTATCCATCATCAGTCTGTATTTACAAAGAATATTCAATTATCCATATATTGCTTCGCAACAGACCACGGTACCTGGACATGGATAAGTAAATAAGCACTGACAGGTAAATATTCAGTGACGTGTGGCGTGCTTTAAAGGGATCTGATTTCCACAAGCTAATTCTATTAAAAATAATGGTGCCGTCACGTAAGTGTCTATGGATAAGGTTTTAACAAATAAAACAAAGATAATAACAGACATACTGCAATTTAGATTTTGAATTCATTACTATAGCTGTTACAAGGGCATAAACTGAGGGAGAGATCCACTCTCTTCGGTATTGATTCCTTGTCTTGTCGTTGTCAGTCTTGCCCGACTCCACAACCCAATTTGTTTAGAAATTGTACTGCTCTGGCCTGTAATTTTTCTTAACCATAATCAAGCAATTATCAGGGTAGTCTATTCATAACGAGTTGGCAGAGAACGCGGACTAACAAAGCCCAAACTGATGCATTTACATCCCGATCATTTAAAAAAAAAATTGTCAGACAACATTAAAAGACAAAATAGATCGAAATGCAGTTCATGGGGCAGGTACTTAATACTGCATGGTTGACAGCTACTCCACCAAAATTAATGTTTTAATTCTCAATGTACATTGTTTAAATGTAACTCCATACACAAATTTCACATTTTTTTTACTCAATCTGGCTGTGCAGCACAACCCTGGACGTTTTTTGAGGGATTTATCTTCATGGCAGCAACATCAATACAAAATATTTACTTTGAAATTGACTATATAAGATATACAAAAAACGGTAATGTAAACCAATCTCAAAATCAGTTTGAAACACGTATGTTGATACATAATTTTAGACCATCACCAGTAGAATACCATTTTGAAAAGTTGCTTGGAGTCAGGGTTAAGTCGAGCCTCGTCGAGCTCGGTATGATGAAAGTTCAACTTTTAAGGAAAATTAGACACTATCGTCTATTCTCTTGGGCTTGTCGAATTACTGATGTTTTCGAACAAGAGATCGATAAATTATCGCTGTACCAATTAAGTTCCTCACGGTGAGCGATTACATATATTTTTTCAGGGCAATGACTCCTATCATTTTGAACACTAAGTGGACACTACTGTAACTTTTCCACAACTACTGCTCCGGTCTAAAGCGAGGCTCAAAGGGAGATACAGTTTAAATTATCCAATGTAGTTAAAGTAGCGAACGAAAATTCGTTTATGATTGAAGATAAAAGATATTTTTCAATGCTCATTTTCCGCTCGATATTTGAACTCATCGGAAGTTTTATTACGCAGCTTTGGTTCAAACATAATACATTAAGATATTTCTGTATAAAATTAAATTCCCCGCGGCAAAAGTCGAGTTTTTTTTCGTTTATGGTAGTCTACAATCTAAAAAATAAAGTTAACTTTTCCCACGTAGAATTTAACTTCATAAAAAAACTACTGACGGTATTATATCTGGACAAAGCTTTTTTAATGGATAACATAAATTAAAATTTCCGATAAGTTCCAAAGTCGTGCGGAACATGAACATTGGATTTTATTCTTAATCGTCAATCATGAACGGAATAAACATCTAGACTTGTCCCACGTGGAATTTAACCTTACGTGAAAGTATACATACCTAAACAAACCTACTTAATGGATAATATCAATTACATTTCCAATGAGTTCAATGTGCGAGCAAAACTTAATCATTGTAGATTTCACTTAATCTTTAATCATGAACGCATTTTCATTCGCTACTGTACATATGTGCAGATTATATGAGACAAAAATTAACAGTGATAATAAAAATACCTATCCTCCACCTATAACTTATTCACGGAATAAGAGTCTAGATAGTTATTTTCTCCTTCCAGTTAGACTATTCATATCATGGTGGCATTGGTTCTTGCTCCAGTCAGTCTTTCCATGGTCTTGCTGACCACTGAAGTGAGACGGATTGGACAGCATTTACCTCCTGCTTGCCAGCTTCCCTTCTCGTACCATGACTATTATGTGTCTGGAATACTTCCTGTACTGATGAATCTTAGCATCTTAGAATTTCGGATGCACTTGGGTGCAAATCATTTAGCCTTGTAGATTTATTGGTGATTAGTCTGTAAGTGTCCCTGTACATCATCGACACCGAAAAAAATATTTTTCGATTGTTGCAGTTCTTCGTACAATTCTACTTCTGGATAATGTTCGCTAATTTGTGAATGCGGAAACTAAAACTGGGGTTGAGTATATTTGACATGTCGGCGTTGATGATTTTAGAGCACATGCACTCATTGTAACGGGCCGCTTCTATCACGGAGAATTCGCCGCTCATTTACATTTGAATAGAACGCTTTCGGATTATAATTGACCATTCTAGACACATTACTGTTCTTATTTCTATTTTGCTTGAGAAAGTCCCTCCAGGTGAGGAATAGCTTCTGTAACTTCTTTGTCCCGTCATGAGGTTTTAAACATTTGCATTTATTTCTTCCGAATGTATCGCTTGCTTGTTTGCTTGATCGCATTTGTTTCTGAACAACACTGATCATAGATAGCTCTGCGGTTCTTCTTCAAAAAAAAGAACCGGAAATCTGCGCATACGATTTCATCATGTATGCCTTGAAATTCCTTCTTTTGATAAATTAGTAACATCCCACTCGTTCCCATCATGTTCAATACAAGGGGATTTTAATTATATAGAATTGCGATTGCCAAATTCTTTTTTGATTGTCATATTTCCTCTTAATTCATCTTCTGATGACCATTGAATATATAATATGTTGGTCCTTCTGGTTGAATCTTCTACTTGTTCTTTAGGTTGTTGTTGTCATTGACATATAACATCGCCCTGCCATCTCTCCCTTGGGCTTCTCGAATTGACTAGTTGATGTCAGGAAAGTTAGAGTCCCCCATTGATATAGTTTCATGGGAGGATGAGACGATATTGTCCAATTTACCGTGAAGAACATCTCCCGGTACCCATTTAGGTGCATGAGAACACGTTCCAGCGTAACCCCTCCAGACGGCGAATGCCAACATGAATGATCTCGAATGTTGTTGTTGCTGCAGCACTGCAAAGAAATAGACGAATTCTTTTTACGTGCAACACACGTCCCCCTCCTCTTTTGCTTGTAGAGGGTGGGAGGTCTATATTTAACGTTTTGAAACCACGAGGGGTTATTTCCACCGAACAATTTCAGTTATTCGCGTCCAGCTATGACTGGTTAATTCCACCAATGTCACTATAGATTCTAGAAGATCATTTTTTTCCAGCCATTTGTCTTCCATTCCGTTCTTCACACTATGGCTTCGTCAACTTGCGCCAGAATGCACTGCTGTCCGAGCAGTAATGTTCAGTTCCGTAGCCCTAGCGTTGCTCTCACTGTTCATGTTGTTTCTCTGTAATGGGTTGCATTGTATTGAACAGATATGATTTTGATTAATATCTCGTCCAATTTTGCATCTTAAAAGTAATTTTTACGTATATATAATATTTATATATCGTTTTATTACCCAGTAATTGTGTCACCTGCACTCACGCTCGATGATAACATACGTATTTAAAATCACTTTAAACAGTAGCATTTTAATGCGGTATACTGTTCGCAGTAGATGACCGCCCTGCAATCCTTTAATATTTTATAGACAGTGTAACTAGACTGACTGATGAGAACCGAAAAAAGACGATTGCATTCGTCACCACATACGAACATTGAACGACGCTCTTCATGCGTACACAGGCACGGTTAAGTCATAAACACTACCATAACAATGTTTATGTCCTCGTATTAATGAAATTCAATAGATTTGATGTAATGCCTTGTCCTTTATTTCCCACCGAACTTAAAACTGGGCTGGCAAATAGGCTTCGTTTATCTTTTAGGCGCATGTGGCAACGTTCAAGCAAACACTATTTGATAATGGTTTGCTTCTCTCAGAAGGGCTTCTGCAGTTTTAGAACTCTGTCGAGTATTATAAAAAAATCATGCATCTATAATAACTATAAACACGGGCGATGTTTGTCCCGTAGTTTAGTTAGAGCAACGATTGTCTTAGAGAATCAAAGAAGAGTTTTTTAGCATGCTGCACCGAGAATGTGGTCGTGTTACTATAAATATTTCATGTAAATTACCTCATACTGGGTAAAATAGAGTCGTTTCCCTACGAAGGCCATCCAGAAATGTCCGAATATTTATTGTGTTTTACCATTATATTAAACGAGTAATGTGAGGGTGTTATGAATGAGCATTGCTGGGAAGAGAACCGTCGGAAGTCGCAACATTATCGGTGTAAAGACGTAGACTGAAATAGAAGGATGCAAGCAGGTATGTGACAATAAGAGATTGCTGGCATCGTTTATTGAATATTGATATTAGGCATTGGAAAAAATATATGTTGATTCTGGGCGGATAATATATCAGGACGAAGATGTGGTGATACGGCTGCAACGTTGCTGTAGATGATGTGGCCAAATGGATGCTTTCGTCATATTTCCAATCTCTTTGTTCAGTATTCCTCCAGATACTATCATACAAACCCTATCTTAATCCCGATAATTTAATAAATTTTGTAAATTTGTAAATTAATTTTGTAATTTAATAATCTGAAAAAGTACGAACCGTGCCACGTATTCTATTCAAGCATTTTGGTCAAATCGAGAAAACAGTCCCATTCGTTTATGAGGCGACCAACCTGGAAGCGCTTTACTCTACAATTCTATTTTACGGATGTGGCTCATGGGGAGCGGGCGATTGCGTCCGGAAACAGGAAGGAAAACGGAAAATCCCAATAGAAATCTGCTGGCTCTCTCAAAGCTGGAAGTTTTGGCTCTGTTACAATGACAAGGCAGAGGGGATGAAAATTAAGCAACAACGTGTATTCATGACTTTATCATAGCATATTTTTCAATTTTGCTGATGGAGAAAAATGAGCGGCGATTGTTATTATGAAAGTTGTCTTGATGTGACGTTTGCAGATAAGTCTGTCCCTCACACTAGAGGGACAGACCGTCTGCCCCTCACACTAGAGGGACAGACCGTCTGTCTCTCACACTAGAGGAGCAGACAGTTATCAGTTCTACCCCCAGTTATCTTTTCTTCTACTGATGAATGATGATAACAATCTATACTAATCTCACCTATACAAATCGAGCACTCGATTTTTCTCACCAGTCGAAAGGAGTATCCTTCCTCAACTTGTTTGATGACACTTGGGAGAGGTTCGATCATGTATCAAAAGATGGTCAGCATCTGAATTACATTGGAAACACCTGGTTAGACAGACTGCTCCAGTTATTCCAAGAGGATGTACCACCGGGTTTATTTTTTTTGCGCCAGAGAACCATACCTACATCGAGATATTATTTGCCGCATCAAACTTCCTTACATCAGTTGCTAACGAACGAAAGAACTATGTTCACGTAAATGCTTTACAAGATTCAGTGGGAGCTCGGGCGCTTAACCGACATGTGGAGACCCAGAGACCGGGCCGATACCGTCAAACAGTCATATTCTTTATTGCGCAGTCCTTCATGATCTAAAGTTTGACGAACTGCAAGGAATAGTGACTCTGTATTCGTTCGATGTCATCGCCAAATGCGAAAAATAGCTAGATATCATATAGTTGAAACCTGGTTGCGGAACTGGGTCGCTATCCCTGGCGCTAAATTCTTTTATAGCTAACGTCAGATCAACCCCTATGATCTCCGCCAACTGCCTTATCAGCCCCAAGTTGTTCCGACTACCTACCTACGGTACCATTTTTTAACAGCGAACATTCATAGCGTTCCTCAGTCACACCAGTCACTTTCATATCTGCCAGTGACATTCTGGCGAAAATCTGTTTCAGCCCACGTTAGAATCAGCCACCAGTCGTACCATTTTACCGGTTATCACTTTAATGAAACTTTTCCTGCCCAACCTAACCTAACCTAGGGTGCGTGTTTCTAACCCGTGGGGCAAAGGTACGTATTTCTAACCCGCGGGGCAAACATACGTATTTTTGTGGGGTACGTAATGCCGTTTTTTTGCGTTTTTTTATTGAAGTTTCATTAAAGTGATAACTGTTAGGTTGGTACGCCTGTTTCGGTGTAATGACAGTGGCAGATATGACAGTGGCAGATTTTGAAGTGGTGGAAAATGCGTGTGGGCTGAACCGTCGTTAGGTAGAAAGCACGTGGGATGAAAGATTTTTAGCGATTATGACAGTGTCCGTCCATGACAGTGAGGTGAAGTGAAGTGGCGATAGTGCGCGTGTGCGAGAATAATTTTAGCGCGAACGCTGGGCTCCCTGAGGAACTATGCGTGGGCAAGCCCACCAGAAATAAAGGAAATGGAAGGTCCGTGATGTTCATACAGAAGACGTTGCACCCACTTCACGGAACGGTACACGCAACAATTTCTTGCGAAATTCTCAGCGGAGAAATTGAAAAGGCCCATGCAACATTAAAACTGGAATTAGTGTACCACACGCTTGACAGAGACGATAACCAGCTCTACGAGCAGATGGATGGAACTGTCACACGATTCCAATAGCGTTTTTAATAGCCCTTGTATTGATTGGGCGAGCCGATTTTACAGGCCCCTGCCAATAAGATGACGGAGTTGATGACCTGTCCAGTATCTGCGTGAGTCAACCGTGGTAAAAACACACGAAACCTAGTCTTGTTAGCTGAGGAGCGCTCGGTCTGAAACATCTTAGTTGGTCACAAACTAGGAGTTCCATAAAAGTACCCCACCTGGCCCTAGGGGAGCTGTTCGACCCTGACTATGGGCGAGTATATTTTCAAGCGCTCTTAGACCATCTTAGTGTGTTTAATTGATGAAACAACTCTGAGAGGCTACAGAGGATACTTGCAGACATATCTTCAATGAGAGACTTCGCGAAGCCTGAGATCGGTTCCTTCCCACGAAGACAATGATTGCTTTCACCCGAAGGACCCGGTCTCCTTGGTAGAAGTTCATAGTTGCGAGAGCCAAAATGTTCGCGATTGAGGGATAACACGGATGAGACGACCTGAATTCATCGCCGGGACAGCCATTGGTCTAGTCAGATCCTCCAAGCGCAAGAAAGAGACACACAAAGCAGACAGCGCCAAACAGATCTTAAACGAAACGAAAAAATTGCAAGGGATTCCGTTGGCCCACTAATGGATCCTGATAGTGTCCTAACGACGCGACCTAAATGGATGACCATTATCCTGAATAATTTGTTTTGCTTAGTGTTCACAGTTCAGGCTTTGAACACGACACTGTTTATGCTTGGGAAGTTATCCTCGTCAATATTGTGTTCACGCAAAGGAACATGAACAACTTATCATTTACGAATCCATTGGACCAGGTTGACTTCCCAATGAATTTATAAAGAAACTCAAGAATATCCGGCGGGTCCCTGAAGACTGGAGAGTTTCTGATGTCTGAGCAATAATTGAGAAAGGTGACCGAGAGTCGCCAAGCTATTATCTAACGATCAATTTGACGTCGGTCGTGTGCGAAACCATCGAGAGTCGAGAGTCGGATCTGATAAGCTAGAAGACGACCTGATTCACGACCCTCAGCATGGCGTCCGTCACATTGATCTGACGAATATGATAAACTTTCAAAACTATTTAATGAACGTGTACGATCACCTAAGGCCATGGATGGCGTTTACCTGAATTTCCAAAAAAGCCTTTGACAATATGACTAATGTTTCCCCCAAGCAGGGGAAACGTACTTCTCTGGCTCTGCGTATGGGCAACAGGGCGAGGTAAGAAAATACCCTCACCCCGGCGTGGTATGACTGGGCCGCGTCACCTCAGGAGTTCCTCACGGCAGAGAGTTGGGTTCGGTCCACTTCCCCATCTATCTGCACTACATGGGTATGGGACTTCTAGGCAAGATATCGAAATTTTGTATATGACATAAAATCATACCATGCTGCATTAAGGAAGCGGGATAGACTAGCAATCCATCAAGAACCTCGAAAAACTCATCACAGAGTCTGATGAATTTTCCTGTGGCAAAAGCATCGTAATGCACTTGAGGGGTCACAATTCATCCTCCAATAACACAATGGCAGGAAATTGCCTTAATGCTGTTGATCCACTGCCAGACTTGAGCGTTCTAGTTCCTGGTGAAAAATATAATATGGAAACGCATGGCTTTTGAAGTCACAAGATAGCAAACCGCAATCTTGAATTCATTTTTTTGTAGCACCCTCTGAAAAGCGAAGGAAATTGTGCTACCACTCTACTAGTACCCCGTCCGTCCTAAAATCATGTATGCAGTCCAATTTTCGTATCCACTCATGTAGGAGGACATAGCCTAACTGGAAAGCATCCAGCATTGCGCTTCTAAACTCATCCCGCAGCTGCGCCACCGCTGCTACCAGGATTGTCTAAAACAGTTTGGCCTCGCTACCATCGAAGAGCGTAGAGTAAGAGCCAGACCATTTAAACCTTCTACAAGTTAAACGAATTCCAAAAAGTGAGATTTGTCCCTCTCCTCGACACCGATAGCAACATTCGTGCCCGAAACAACGGATGAAGCTTGTTGAATAATGGTTCACTACCACCAAAGAATAACCTTTCCTACCAGCCGCTGGCTTTCTCTTCTAGTTAGCGCTGAGTCCGGCAATGCGTTCAAAAAACACTCGACAGTAAATGGGATGCGTGAGACTACCGACTGATTTTGACACGGCTTCCCATAGTGCAGCAGAGAATATAATTTTTAATTACTTGTACTCATATTTTTATTATTCCTACAGGTATTTGTATCATTATTAAAAATATTGTTCTCGTTTTTGTTATTTGGATTATTATTTCAACATCGGAGCGATTATTATTGTTATCCATATCATAGCGATGAGAATCATTATCATTTGTTATAATTATACATTTGGCCTATTGACATCCACCCATAAGCCCGCGTCAGGATCAGATATTTCCCGTAAGCCTGAGAGGCCATCTGTTGTCGGAAAATCAACGATCGAGAAGTAACAGAATCCAGGGACCATGGTATCCGGGTATAGATACCGAGCCAGCGGAGAGCCAGCTGCTCATCTTGACGGGGTATCGTAAATTCGAAAGGATACCATCAATTAAACATTCTTTAAAATAGTTCAGGAAGGAATATGAAACGAACGATATTGTCCCTTCCGTATCATAATTTGTTTCTGAGCGGGGGAGAATTCACAGCTTTCTCTCCTACTGCACAGGCCGATGCGGGATCCGGTGAGGCGGTAAGCAGAACATCAACATTGTGTTTACCTCCCCCTTACAGATGTTTGAGTCATCGTTACGTCCAATATGTAGCTGACTAATATTTCTGTGATTGGCACCAAACATGCAGGAAGGCCCATCGCCGACACGATGATACTCTCTGTGTAATGTTATTTCCAAAATGTAAACACTTTTTGCCTTCTTTCAATTAATTTCTGCGCTTTTGTATTTGCAAAATTTATGAGTGCTGTGAGTTTCTTTGGTTTGAAACCCAGAAACTGATACGAGCAAATAAATTAAAAGAGATGAATATTTGACATCTCACCTTGTAGATACTAAATGCTCTTCAAAGAACCGCACGTATGGTAACAAGTATTTACAAGTGTAGGAATATAACAACAGGTCTATTGACCCAAACTAGGTTACCTTTTGATAGCAAGATAGCAAATTCTAAAGAAGAACGTCTAAGAGAGCTACATGTGCCATTTCTGTTGTTAAAATATCAAGAAAGGGAACGGTTTAGCTTTTCATCAGCGATTTATGTAGAACTTATCGAGCCGAGACTTAAACGTTTCAATTGTATTAGAGTTTACAACCTCCGCTGGAAGATTGTTCCATTCTTCGACAACTCTACACGTGGAAAAATTGCACGATATGACGAGTGAGAAACGCATACCAACAATTTTGTATTCATTGTTCATAGTCACTCCGTTCGTGTCTTGAGTGAAAAAGGCTCGCTCGGTCAACGTTTTCCTTACCCTTCATAATCTTCCACACTTCAATCATGTCGCCTCTGACTCTACGTTTCTCTAGCGACTAAAGATTGAGTTCACGCCTGTCTTCATACGATTCATTCCGCAGCCAAGATATGAGTTTGGTATCTCTGTGTTGAACCTTTTCTAATTTAATAACGTTTTTTCTATGATACGGAGACCAAAATTGAGCGGAATACTCGAGATGCGGTTTAACAAATGCATTGTATAACTTGACCATACTGTCATTGTTTTTGTACGAGATAGTGCGTGATATCATACATAGCATTTTGTTGCCTATCTTGGCAGCATCGTTACATTGCTTGCTACTTTTTAAGTCGTTAGTAATGATGACATCTAAATCTCTTTCTTCGGTGACAGGAATGAGTTTCTTTCCGGACATTGAATATTCGTGTTTGAGGTTATGAGGACCTATGTGCATAACTTTATATTTGTCTACATTAAATTTCATTTGCTACTTCTCTGACCAATCTACAATTGTGTTCAAGTCTAGTTGGATCTGCTGACACTCTAGTTCAGTTTGTACTATTTTTCCTATCTTAGTGTAATCTGCAAACTTGCTAATGTTTGAGAAAACGTTGCTATCGCGATTGTTAATGAATATTGTAAAGAGAACAAGACCTAACACGAATCCTTGAGTCACGCCGCTTGTGACATAACACCAGGGGAGGAAGCTCCGTTAGGTACAACTTGCTGCTGTCTGTCCATAAGCCAGCATTTTATTCAGATGTTAAGCTTGCCTCGAATACCGATGCTGTGCAATTTACTAACTAGGCGCTTGTGATGGACTTGATCAAATGCCTTTTGAAAGCCAAGGTAAATTATATCGATTGGGGATTTTCTATTTATGATTTTTTTATACCTGAAAAAACTGGTAGGGTCGTAAGACAGGAACAGTTGTGTCTAACGCCATGCTGAGCGTTGCCAATCAGAGGGTTGTATTCTAAAAATAATATAATTTTATCCGTTATCAAACTTCCCATCAATTTTCCAATGACTGAGGTGAGACTAATTGGTCGGTAATTGCCGGGACTTTTTGTGTCCCCTTTTTAAAAAATTGTAGGTAACATTGGCTTCTTTCTATTTAGAGAGGCAGGTGCCATTCGTGGGAGATTGGGTGAAAATGTTTGATAAATGTTCGACGATTTTGTTCCTAGTCTCTTTCAGGAATCTGAGATGAACTTGGTCTGGACCTGGAAATTTTATGACTTACAGTTTACCTATATATTTAATAACTTCGGCGGGTGAAAAGTTTGCTGTGCTGAGAGCTTCAATTTGTCTTTCCGCAATGATATCGGGCAGATTAGGATTATCCTGATTCTCTGACGAAAAAAAAGAACATGAGTCTTCATTAAATAAGACACTCATTTTGGTGTCATCCGTTTCTAGTTCACCATCATCGTTCTCGAGAGGACCGGGTATAGAAGTATATCAAGATTATAATCAGATTTTTCTTAGAGAATCCATGTTGAGCGGAAATATCTGACCACAAGCTCTCCTCCAAATCAAGCTGACGAGCAGGGAGCTTCTTAATTTCTTTGATGGTGCTCTGCTTCTCGTGTAGCAAACCTACAAATGTATGGGATCATATCATATCATATCATTTCACAGCCAGGATATCATATCAGTCATATCACATCCTTTTAACTTTGGTCAGATCTTTCTGGTAATTTATCGTTCTGTCATGATGGGGATTGATTAATTTTTTCCGTAATATTTTGCATATGGATGCATTTATGACATGTGCAAAGTCATAAACCAAAGTCAGTCTGTTGTGGATTTTTGCATATTATTCATTGAATTGTATTGAAAAAACAACCAAACTGCCAATCAGTGCTAACGTTTGTCACAAAACAGAAGTGGTTTTTAGAATTTCTAGAAAATCATCCTAAAATTTGCTCTTGTTGACACCTACCAACAAAAACGTATCAAGTGAAAATTGAACTTGATTAGCCTCGTGTACTTTGACTTGCCTCCTCATTCAAAGCTCTTTTCGAAAATTTCGTATATTGTTATCCCGACAGCGCGTTTTGATTGTGACTTTTTATTTTATGACTGACGGGGATGAAAAACATTTCCTGTCATGTGAAATTATTTTCAACTTTTTAGAACGAAATAAATGCTATCATTTCTCATTCAAATAGCATTTGGTAAACCAAGCTCTGTGCGTGATTTTATCTTATACTTTTACTTAAAAAAACTAGGTCCCTACTTTCACAATTAATTACATATTGAAAAATTCAACCATAGAAATGAGCTCAGAACCAAATTGAAAATAGGATACATAAAACAGTGTAGCGAACAACGATGGGGTAATTATCTAGTATGCAAACGATTTGAAAGAGAAACCGGCATAATGTGAGCTTTGGAGCTTGCGCTGTGATGGAATATGTTCCAAATTAAGTTGTTAAATAAGTAATATTGACATTCAACCCCAGTTCAGAATTACTTATGTCCTGTATTCAAAACCACTGTGTGCAAAGGCAAAAAATAGTTCCTGTCCATTTTTTGAACTCCGTGTGCTCCATAGCAAACAAAATAATTATATCAGGAAGAATCATAATGTTAATTTTCGTGTTCTTTGTTATCCTGACTGAATGTCCCTCTGATCGCGGTCGACGCCCTCTCCAACTGTAACGTGTCCTGGCAATAATGAAACCTTTCACAAAAGGTACTTGGCACAGTGTCGTGTTCTCTCAATTAGGGGCGGATGAAGGATCGCTCAATAAACACCAAAATCAATTAAACCTTATCATCTTGGATAAGCTATCTAATCAGCGAGCTTTGCATCAGTACGCGTGATGTTGATGGAGCGACGTTTGTATTGTGCTTGTATGGAAAGGAGAGACGATACAAGCACAATACATGAGCGAGAGGTGGAGATGTAGTGGTGGAGGATGTGGTAGGGAGGCATGACGTTCCTTGTAGAAATGAGAGTACTGATAATCGGACAAGTATGTTTGTGGATCCTTAGCGGGTGGTAGGAAGATGCTTAGAAAAGAATGAAAAACATTACAGGCACACATGAGAGATGATGGCAAGTTTTTCAATGGTGTATACAGCGCTGATGGATTTCGTTTTGAATTCGAGGAGAGTGGTGGGGAGGTTGTTGAATGTGCGGATATCGAGAAGAGAGGGTGGAAGAATGTCTGACTGTCTACCGATGGAGTGTATATTGGATGAGAGGTGAGAATTGTTGACGTGGTTGGTGGTGCACGGTTGCCTGTTTTAGGAGTGCGAATTGCTTAGGATATTGCTAAATGAGAGATGCCTTAAGCGCTGGATATAAGGAAAGCAAGGGTAGCCCCTGGTTTATAAGACGTGGAAAATCGTTATTTGAATTGTTAGAGGGTCTTTTCAATTGGTGTGCTGCCGACTGAGTGGCGTAGTGCTTTTATTCTCCCGCTGTTTGAAGTCAGAGGATAAATGTGAATGCAGCAACTCAAGAGGTGTCAATATGTTGAGTGTGGTGGGTATGTTGTACAATATAAAAGGATTATAGAGTGTCTGGAAGGTTTGATTGGCGATGAACTGTGTGGCCTCAGGAATGTTTGAGAGTGTGCAAATCAGATTTTTGATGTGAGACAAGTTTGTGAGAATTACCTTGCGGAGGAAAAATATTATTTTACGTCTTTCAGGATCTGGCGAAGGCGTTGCGGAGTATGTTGTGTTTTTGTAGAGAGATCGGAAGCTTATTAAGATTGGTTCATGGGTGATATGTGGGAAGCATGGTTGTTGAGCGAGCAGGAGGCAAACGAGAGTGTAATGGGTTGAGGTTCAGAGTTTTAAGAAGCAAATGGTCTGAGTAGGCAGTTGAGTTAGTTGCAGATACGAAAATTTAGATAGATCCGAAGGAAAAAATTGTGTAAGCTAGAGTTGCAGTTTGATAGAACGTGTGAGATATAGAAGCTGCGAATTACTGTAGGTAAGTGAAAGTACTTAGATGTTTGCGAAATGACGCTGCTAGTGGAATCATAGTTATTGGAGGAAATTCAGTGTTTTAAGTACCTGGGATTTCATGTTGAGAAGATTAAATTTGACAAAGTATCGTGATATCTCAAGTTAAGTTAGGGTGCTGAGATCTAGGAGGCATGGACGGAAGCGTGAAGAAGTTTGAAAGAGTACACCAGCGAAAGCTGTTGGGCCCTGCTGCTTTCGCTGATGTTGAACTTCAATCCTGATTGACTTTCAGTGCCAATTGGGTAGGATTTGGTATGGGTGTGAATGCATTAGGAATGGACAAGGACCCCCTTACCGTTGTGAACCCCTTTTCTAGGGTTTCACCCTCGCTGTGATTTCTGTATCTGAATGATTTCATCATTGCGAAAACTTATACATTTCGTTACCAATGCTTGATCGAGCGTCGCACGGTTACGAGCCCATCACGCTATCTACAGTGCTATTCATCTACAGTGCTATCATATTCTACAATATGTATATGAGACACAATAGTCTATGTTTTAATTTCGTTTCGCTTAGCTACATGTAGTTTATTACATAGTTCCGTTTCATGCAGTGAATTCCAAAATAGTTATTTTTTTTCGGTGACTTGCGTTATTGTTCATTTACATGCAGTAAAGTCTCATTTAGTTCCGTTACATGTAGTGAATTAGGATACTATTATATTTCATGAAGCAAATAATCAGAAGTTGCATTGCTTGCCACGAATTAAAGTATAGTTATGTTCCCTTCAGTATATCGTATCGAGTTCAGACAGTTCACGTTCTAAATACCTAAGAATTGCACTTCTATCAAGTGCGCTTTGATGCTTTGAAAGAACTTCTTTTTCCTGTGCATGGTTATTTATTTTTTCACACCTTCAATATGCGGCCAAAGTTACCCCATTCAACCAAAACTGATGAGACTTCAAACACATTCAGCGTTTGAAGTTTGCTCGACGAATTATCCTCCAAGGAGTATTTTGCGTGTAGTAAATTATCGATATCAAGGGAAGCCAGCCAGATCAATTCATTTTTGTCCAACTTAAGTTACACAGAATATATAGTCTGCATCATTAATTTGTGTATCAGTTTGAGTCGTATCAATGTTTTTGTATGAGAAACGTCACTAGTGATGTTTTATTTTGTGTTGCAATATTACGAATATTTTACATTCAACTTACCACAGCATTGATGAACAAATATTGAACGTCTGTCAAGGAAATATAACTTCATAAAAGAAGACGACTGTGATTTATTTCAGCGATTTTGTGACTCATTTCAAACATTATTGAAAAAAACTGCACCAGTCAAACGTCTCTAGAATAGTCAGATCTAGTGAAAAACTTGCTAAAAAACTACAAACAAAACAGACAACTTAACATAAGATAAAATGAAAAGAAAGTCGTTGCTGGAATATAGTTGACAAGCACAGTCGTGTTAACGTATAGTTGACGTATAGTTGACAAGCACAGTCGTCATTCATTGAGATTATAGATCAAGTTCAAGTAATGATCAGTCCCTTTGAAGTATAAATGCCATCGGAATTATAGTAAACAAAGCCAGAATACATTATCCTTAAAAGTACGATAGAGTCTAAGCAGGGAAAAGCATGTAAGGGAAAATTTATTGAAAATAGCTGGAAATACATAGCAATACAGAGCCCTCTCGTCACACCATCCATTCAAGTATTGCTGTTAAACATTTTTTTCGGTATCTCATAGGAAGGGTTGCAATTATGTCATATTATGTTCATTTTTTTACACGTCTTCATGAAGATGAAGAACAACATATCATTTTCCACCGCCAGATGGCTGTGCTGCGAATCCGATTACGTTACAACACAAGGTTCAGTCGTATGCATTAAACACATTCAATGCTGTTCGTATCCAGTATCATGATTTCAAATCATGTGGATGGACCTAAACAATTTAAATATCTGGCAGCATTCTACGTTGCATGGAGGATGATGTTAATTCATGATGCTTCATTAAGCCCATCACCCGTTGTTAGTACAATAGTCTCAAACGCACAGACCTCCTGTGAACATCTCAAACACTATAGCCCTAATTTCCATAGTTCCAAAGATGGCCGTATCTTTATTTTCGTGAAGAGGAAGCTTATATAAATAACACGTTTCAGGTTATTCATTGAACGTTTTGTAAATTTTCTGCTACGACGAAGCGAAATACAAATGGCGCCTATTCTCGCTGCAGCGGATTAGCTTCCAGCATTAGCCCATGGAATACGCGCTCTCTCTACACACATGGAACCCCTTACATAAACTGCCCAGAGTACACGCGAGCTCATTTACAGGAATGATAAACTGATGATTAGGGAGCATTGCTTTTGTACCAGCGTTCTCCTACGTTATCTCTGATGGGCCCAGTTTAATCAGTGTTTCCGTAGTGAGGCCGTTTGCTGTTGGTGCGATGACACACTTGCCGCTGTTGATGTCTATGGTTGCTGGTGCTCTTGATCCTGTTGCCTCTCGTTTGGATGCAAATTACAACCCGTAATTCGTTACTTTTGCCGTCAATCGTTACTTTTTGAACTAGTGAAGGTTATATAAATTTTGATTTGTGCTTTCTTATTTTATTCGATGGCATAACTCCAATCAAATTTCTGGTTCCTCGTTGAATATGACATTACAAAAAAAATTGTACTGCGATTGTGTTTCACAATAATAACGATAAAGTAAAGGATGCCAGACCGATGGGTAAACATATGCACAACACACATGTACAATATAATTTTTCAGATGGACACAATATTATCTGATTTGTGAGTTTCACGATCAAACAGAAATGCAGTAAAAAATAAATGTGTTTAGATGTGACATTGCATTTATCAGAGGGTTAGCCTCAGAGGTGTAAAACAAGTTTTCAAACTAGAATCAATGCGCTTGCTTTCGATGTACCGTAGATGCTGGTGGAGCGATGCAAGGTTTTGTCACCGCTAACATCGTCATCGAATTGTCGATGCCTGCGACTGCAATAGCTTACGTTCACGATTGTGAATCCCAAGACTTCAAATCTGGCATAGACTATTGTATTTGTAGCATACAACTGTTTGATCTCAGCCTTTTTCTGTGTTTTCTCTGTCTCTCATTCTGCTGCTCAAGCCATGTAACGGGAGTAAAAAGTTATCATTAAGAAACCTCAATTTCATCATTTGTAGAAATACGCCAGATTTAACTTTGCCGGGCGATAGTCAGAGTAAGAGCATGGTTGGACTCACCGTGGAAGGAACGAGGACAAGACGAGACTGTTTAGGAAATTGAAAACGAAATGAAAAAGATGCGACCCAAGATTTTCCATTTTGAAAGCCGACAAGCCTGAAAGATGTTATTAATCACTTGGTAAAGAAGATGGGTAACGGGTGTTGCAGAATGATGTACTGTTAGCTGTTATTCGATGTCTCAAAAAATCCCAGTGCTTCTACATGGGAATTGGACGTAACCATATAACATGCTATTTTAAATTAACCCGTCATTGGATATCGGACACACAAGATGAAGACCCGACTAACCTCATCACTTAAAAATGAGTTGCGTCTAAAATGCTTTGTATTATCAGCTAGTCTGCCAGGAAAGGAACGGGTTTCCACGTGATAAATCGCGCCTATTCTTATGCTGCAACTACTATATTCGACAAATAAATGCATCCTCAATGACAACAACATTTTTGTCGCTACTGAGATGTGATCGTGAAGGAATTCCCCACTACGCAACTCCTCACTCAGTGGGCTTTGTTTATCGTTCTGACATCGCCGTCGAGGCCCATCATTACTCAGGGTTAGCGTGGACTGGATTTGCCTGGATCACCAATCGCACAAGTTCTTGTGACAAGACCAGAAAATGCAACCATAAACAGGCTCGATGAAACACGACGGCTGTTCTTGGCATATGAACTTTTGGCAAAAACAAGGACCAGTTGAATAAACTGGGATGGTTTGCAGCTTTCAACAGATCTTGAAATATCTAAAATGTTCAAGCAAGTCAACACAGAAACAATGATTGGTAGTAATGAGATTGTATCGTAACTCTTAAACGACGAAATTCCGAATCGAGATTGAGTCTCATTAATAATTAGAATTTTGATTGTATTTTTTTATTAAATCAAAGTATCCAAAAAAGAAAAGGTTTATCCCATTGGAATAGGTTTTACTCTTTTAACATAACTATTTTGTTTAGTCATTCTTTTCTGATATGATTTTCTTTTTTGCTTGTGTTGTCACTCAGCTTTAGCTTCGTCAATAATAAATCATCCGCGGAGTTTGGTGTCAGTGATGTTGGTGTACCCGTGATATGTTGGTGTACTGTACACGTGTGATGTTGGTGTACCCGTAGAATATTGGTGTGCCCGTGTGATGTTGGTGTCAGTGATGTAGCTGTACCCGTAGCTTTCTGTTCCAAACGCACCGTCGCAATGCGTCCGTAACTTGAACAGAATTACTCCAAGAGTTTCTGTTCGGTTTCAGCATAATCGTTTATATTCTTGTTTGGGAGTTGACCTTGTAAGAAACACATTTGAGTTTGCATTTGATAACATGTTGTGGAACCTTCGCTGCGGTAGCTTTTGAAACATTATATCGGAATGAAATTGCTTATTACTAAGCATAAGGAGCTTTGCTAGAATTGATCGTATTCCCGCTAGATTAACATTCAATTATATTTTATGTAGGCCCTGACGTCTTTTATAGTATAAATATAGTCGTAGACGCTAAGTCTGGAAACTAATTACCAGAAAACAATATTAGTTAATAACACAAACGCTAGAAATTGCGCCTGAGGTAGTCTTGTTATCAAGATGTTTAGCTTATTATTAAATGCACATAATCTCCATTTGACGTGATACATTTTGGTTTTATATGACATTATTGCAGTTGATGACTTCCAAGTAATGATTTTAACAATAAAGTTTAGGAGTCAAGTGGCTGTACATTCTGAACGCTTGCCATGTTCTCACAACTTTAGAGTCAATCTTTGACGAAATGAGACGTATACTTTTTTTTCCTTCACTTTTTCCACACCCGGGAATGTTTATAATCGTCGTCATTAAACTTTAATAAATGAGAGGCTCCGTGTCAAAGACATTCGTAATAGTTTTCTCAGGACCTTATCATTGCGGAATTACATTGCAAATAAATTATTATATTACAGTTTAATTGGCATTAGATAAGCCGACCGACGGAAGACCTTTCTTGTGGACGATATCATCATTTACTACGTTATTATCTTGATGTTTTTGATTTTATCAATAGACCATCTCACCGCAAGACATGGTAGCCAACCTTGCTGGTTAGTTCCCCGACACTGCAAGAAAGCGTCCTTGTTCCATGTCACCTTCATCACTTGTTGTACAATTAAATTCCCGCAGATGCAGAATTGGGATCATTGAATGCCAATATAAGCGACCCTTCATTTGAAAGGCCATCATTGGTCCAGTTGGCTCTGGGATGTAAACAGTTTTGCGAACTGAATGAGAAGTTTAGTATCTTTGGCCCTCGATCTCATCTTTCTTGAATACAGCGTATGTTAAGGGTTTGTTAACGACGACAAAAGGAACGCTGAGATTGAAAAGTTACAGTGGGATACATACACAAATCGCTAGATGTAGGCCACATGAACAAAATGGATTAACCTGCGGAAACAACTCATATTTTATGTATTTATTGAACAGCCGTGACCGAGGTGTTGGCGTACCCAACTTCAATTTCAGTCAGTGGTTCTGCATATCGCAAAGTTCGAGCCTCTTCAAGGTCACGGTGGACTAACTTCGTGGTTATTAGGCTCTTTCCACTTCTGTGTTCGCATACCAAAGCAATCAACCAAATTACGGAAATACAATTAATAAAATTAGCCAGTACAGAGACCCTTCTTATTGCTTATTTAGTGATGAATTTCTTACCAATTTCTGAAACGAAAGGTTGTCGGAGACTCAGATTCGAGTTGTTGGTGTTACATAAAAATTGGTGCCTTCTCCGAAGTGCCTTTGCCCCTCCACTAATTCGAGCTGAGGACATCATTACCATAAAATTAGTAGTTTTATACGTTTGTCGGATGCCTAAACTCTCAATCTCCTCTGACCATTAACTGCAAGGCTGGTCTCAGGTTTTCAGTTAAAACATCACACTCTGGCCTCTTTTTCTCATAACTTCAGTCTCCTGAGGCAGACATTTTTTCTGGAAGTTTTAATTGTGTTGCGTGTGACAGATGCCATTCGTTTTTGCGATTTTGTTGCATTTTTGCTGCTCTATTTGGGCAGGATATGATTTCCGATGGGGAAATTGTTGCAACACAGACATTCACAGTAACACATTCATTTGTTACAGGGTTGGGAAATACTGGTGGTAGCAAGGTGTGCAGATACAATTCCGGGAAAAGCGTTTTCCATTTCAGATTTCGATAAAAATAGGCTGGATGATTGCATTACTATCAATGATTGAAGAAGGCAGTGCACAAGATGATGTAGGTAAGTCAAATGCTCTGAAGGAGCCAATGCTTTGTCAATGTTCTGGAGAGTCCAATTGTTGGTTACTGTAGTTACTTTACAGAATACTTATTTCTGAGTTCAGGTAAATTGTTATAACATGCAATTTTAGTTATACACATGCAACTACTGCAAACCGAAAATTGTCAAACATGGTTACACTTTTATTGCAAAAATGTTAGCAAAAGTTATTCTGATTATCTCACAACACACTTCTTACCAATAAGTCAAAATTATACAAGATAAAGTAGATTTTCGTCCGTAGTGGATAAGTTTATTTTCAAGAGCGTGTTAGTTTGCGTTTCTCGTTGAGGAGAGAGGAAGGCGTTGCGAGGTAACTGTAATAACACGATCTCGCTGTGAACCCCCGGACAAAACAGAATCCTCCATCCCAGGTCATAGTGGGTTTTAGATACTTATTTGTTTACATGCTAACTTGACCTAGAGTAAACGAGTACAACGACAAAACTACACAAAAATCAATCATGCATCATTAACTTTATAACTTTATTTCATTTGTGCAAAGTCACAGACGCAGAACGGTGTGGAATATCTGATCATGTGTGTAGGTTCTATCATTTTTCCAAGTGGTTTTGCAATGTAGCAAACTGATAAACTGCTTGTGTCAAGGACGCTGCCGCGGACGAATAAAGTCCGCGGGTTTTGAAACCAGTATTTCACTATATCCTTTTGTGCCCTTCATTAACATATTTCCGATTACTCTAACGACAGCTAATATTGTAGCATATTTTTAACCCATTCAATTACATGATCTTTTTGGAACCTTCTAACTCTTATCAACCAATTTGCTCAGTCAGCAAAGAAGGATTGTCTCCGATGAAAAATTGCAATGCAAATTTATGCAACCCTTCATTCCGGGCTGACACGAGAGCGAGAAACTTAATGGGACATTTTGAAAGTCTTCTATGACATTTTTGGGAAGCATTTGCTCGTCAGTTACTGATGCGATAGAAACGAAACAAGAGAAAAACATATAAACAGTTAGTTATAGATTGTTGCATATACAGATGTTACCCGGAGTGATTTAACAAGGGCAACCTGCCTTTTTTGGCCAGTTTGGTATTGTTAATTCAAGTGTGCCAACGTGAGTTCAGGTGATCAGTTGTATTTTTAATATTATATCCAAGTGTTGTATCATTTTCAGCATACCAAAATTGAACAAAATGATCTCACTTTGGCAAGCAAGCATGAGTCGCTATGGTTGGCATAAATTATGTCCAATTTAAGTAACCAATATTATATAACATATAACATGGATTGTTCCTGCTTTATTACTGATAATAACTGTTTTGGATAATGATTAATGAATGTTCATGTACTGGGAAAACGGATTTCGTTTCATGTTGGGTGAATGAAATGATGAATATTGTGGCAAATAAACAAAATGTTGCAACTAAAATGTTCACAGCAAAAGAAATAAGAATCGAGAAGTGTCTGGAATGTTTTTCCGCTTATTATTTCCTCCATGTCCTGCTCTGTTTGGTATATCTCGAACAAGTTTACCGAAGGTGACCGCCAATGCAAGTGTGGTATTATAATATTTCCATTACTGGAAAGCTGTTGTGTTGTATAAAGAGTATACTGATGAAACAAGAATTTCAACTGACAAAGCCACAAAGCCACTGCTTCTGTTTATTGGATTTTTACCAATTAATCGATGCTGGTTGGTAACGCAAAGGTGGTAATGCATAACAATCCCTCGTATTACTAACCAGGCAGGCAATTTCCTTCGAAATTTTAAATGCTGGAATAGTGTCACTAATCAGTGCATTCACTAATTGCGTTTACAAAGAAACTTGGATGATAGGTCGCTGCTCTGAAATTGACTTATCTAACAATTCTCAGTAAAGAAAGAATACTAGAAAAGTGCACTGCCACTTTCCATTACCAACCCCAACCACCATCTCTCCACACGCCTGGTTAGTAATACGATTCCCTTCTGCAGCTGCAAACACTAGTTTATACACACCCAGTTCTGTTGATCACTTGATCACTTCTGTTGATCACTTTTGTACAGTATCAATGGATACTTTGGAGGGGCGTCAAAAGTCATCGAAGTTCGAGTAATAAGAAGGCTTGGCAGAGGTTCTTCTAATGACTGGTGTTCAGATTCACTCATGCAGCTGCAATCACTAGTTTATACACACCCAGTTCTGTTGATCACTTTTGTACACGGGTGGGTGCACTCATTCCTGCTCCTCAGGGCCAGCTCACTCATCGACTATTTTTGTATTGACTCTTTCGTTTCCTTATTGGGATAAGCGCAATCAACAGTCTTTGACGATGACGACTTATGTGAAAAGCTGCATTGGTTGCATTAAACGGCTGTTTGATGTTTGGAGCATTAATGATAGAAAGTATGAGAAGGTTATTCTATAATCATTCTTTTAAACCAATTACTAATTACGGAGTTACCAATATTAGATAAATATGATGTTTATATCATAACGAAGTGACAGGCTATCACTTGAGGGATAATAAATATTTATCTTCAATAGTTTACAACAGCCGTCCCATACTCGTGTCCTCGTTCAGCCGCCCTAATTCGTTCGGCCAGTCCTGCCGATCCAGTTAATCGCCTCTAATCGCCTCAATGATTCCAGCTTTCGACATTAGTCTGGGTCGGGGGCAATAATTCATTGCAATGGACCCGTGCCCTTCAGTCGCACTGGCTCTGGTCATCTGGTCATTGATCCTGCTCGTTGATGTTGCTCCTTGACACCTATTTGGGGACAGGATTTCGACGCTACTCATTGGTGCTGCTCGTTGGTGCTGCTCGGTGACGCTACTCGTCGGTGCTGCTCGTTAGTGCAAATCGTTGGTACTGTTCGTTGGTGTTGCTCGCTGGTGCTACTCGTCGATGCTGCTCGTTGACGCTACTCGTCGGTGCTGCTCGTTGGTGCAACTTGTTGGTGTTGTTCGTTGGTGTTGCTCGCTGGTGCTACTCGTCGGTGCTGCTCGTTGACGCTTCTCGTCGGTGCATCTCGTTGGTGCAACTTGTTGGTGCTGTTCGTAGGTATTGCTTGCTGGTGCTACTCGCCGGTGCTGCTCGTTGACGCTACTCGTCGGTGCTGTTCGTTGGTGCAACTCGTTGGTGCTATTCGTTGATGTTGTTCGCTGGTGCTACTCGTCGGTGCTGCTCGGTGTCGCTACTCGTCGGTGCAGCTCGTTTGTGCAACTCGTAGGTGCTGCTCGTTGGTGCAACTCGTAGGTGCTATTCGTTGGTGTTGTTCGTTGGGGCTGCACGTTAATGCTGCTCATTATTGCTGCCACTCAGTCCTGCCCGTTGAGGTTGCATGTTGGTTCTGTTCGTTAGTGCTGGCACTTACTTCTGCCCGTTGGGGTTGCATGTTGGTGCTGTTAGTGAGTGTTGACACTTAGTTCTGCTTATTGGGTTTGCATGTTGATGCTGCGTTAGAGCTGACATTTAGTCCTGCCCGTTGGGGTTGCATGTTGGTGCGATTCGTTAGTGCTGACCGCATATGCTGATAATTGATGCTGCTCGTTTGTGCTGTGCGTCTGTGCTTCTGATAGGCATGGTTCGTTGGTGCTGGTCGTTGGTGTAACTTGTTGGTGCTTCAAATACTCACTCATATACGGTCGTAAAACATTTGATAAACGTTCTACTTGGCTAGCTGCCTGGTCGATCACGATATACGTAGAACCAATCACAAAAAAAACGAACATATACAAATAACTATTTGCTGCCCAGGAAAAAAAACGCAAACAGCTCTGCCATCATCTAATGACCGCTCTTTGTGGTTATGGTCCCCATAGCGATTGAACGGGAGAGGAGGCAATCAGACTTTTTGAGAGTGTCGTGGGAGGAAGCGACAATATATATTGAAGAAGACCCTATTCGCTTAGAACAGGAAAACCACGAACAGGGATGTTGATTAGAAGTTAAAGATTTCCATTAACACTGCAGAGCAGCAGTCTTTGTAATTAATGAAACAGGCTGCCAGCCGTGAGTCGTAAGTCGTGTGTTGCGAGTGTGGAAAAGACGGCTAACTGGTGAATGGAACATATCTGCTGCTTTAGGGCAGGGCTTATGATAAGCTACACTAACCGTCGCATTCGACGGTGACCAAAGACGGTGACTAGAGTCGTCCAATAAATCGTGCACTGTTCCTCCATAGGGTAGTTCAATAATATTGGGCTAGTCAAGTCATAATTACAAGCCGGGCGCTCACACGAAATAGAGCTGGTACAAATATAAAAGTTGAATAAAATTTCTTGTTTATATATTTCGACCAACCTAGACTGGATCGGACAACGAAGGAAAACATGCATTTAGCTACTGATTGTAGCTCAGCACGCTCAAAAGTAGATTTTCACCCATTATCATGTTGTAGCCCTGCACCTATTATCCCAGCACCCATCATCGTGTTGTAGCCCAGCACCCATCATCATGTTGTAGCACTGAGATCCTCGTTGCATTGTAATGAAACAAACCATGATATGTTATCATTCTCAATCTGTGTTTATTGACTAACGAGCAGACGATTTTCCAGCTGAATAAAAAGAAGTGTTGGAAAACATTATCAGGTGCTCCTGATTCAAGATATTAGGAGCATTAAAACGCTCTGCGACAGCATTCGTCTCACAATGTCCTCTCGTCCCCAGTCTGTAGAGTCGTAATACATAATTGATTACGTTGAAAAGTTCACCACAACAATTTTAATTCTAAGATTTTTATCTGGGAAGATGCTCACTAAATAGATTCAACATCACGCATTTAACGTATTTTAACAGTTTAAAATCCTGCGTGCGCTCTGAAAAATATAAATTAAAAACAATCGTTTAGAGGAGCGTGAGGCATATATTCATATAAAATTCAACCCAAAAATGAAACCGGTTTCTCAGGTGGTATTTCATTTTATATGCATATGTTTAAAATGTTCTTTCATATTAATGATTTCTCTTATTTGGTCCCAACCAAGTCTCACGGCCCCACTCTAATACGTTTCTATCAAATGTCTTGCCGTTCTTTGCAGGTCTGACGATTATTTACAAAAGTTGGAGCGTCTTCGAAGTTTTTCCACTTCATCAATAAAAAAGTGTCATGGTCCCCGAATGCGCTGTTTTTTGTCGACCAATCTTGCTTTCCCCCAAAACAGTCGGACTTGGCAGAAGGTATAGCCGTTTGTAGTGTTTGATCCCCTGCAAAAATCTAGCATGTGAAACGAAGCACAAACATGGATGTGAAATCAAGTAAAATGGTAGCGAGGATGGTGCTGAGAATGGTATTGTAAATAAAAGGGTAATGGAGAGACACAGAAAGACAACGAAGTCTTGAGCATTGGACTCAAATGCGTGAAATAGTGTACAGCAAAGTCAACTTGGGTTTTTAGTGTCCATGCACGTAAATCTGACTGTACCAAAGCATAGCTAAACGATGCAGCCATATCAATATATTTCAGATGAAAATAAATCCCTTCACAAAATCGGTAAAATTGTAGTGAATACAGTGATAGAATATTCAAAAACTTGAAAATTCACCCTCTGTAAAAATTGGATCAACGAAAAAAAAAATCCTTGAGACACTTGTACTTCACAGGGACGGTTGTCCTTTTCAGTCACCTCACACCTCCTGTGATAGAGGAGCCACGGTCAGGTGCACAACCCGGGAAGCGCCAATACCCACCGATATGCGCATGGTGGCAATCTAACTATCAGTACATACCCCTATACTAGACCCACACCTTTGAGAACAATGACGCTGTCTCACAGGAGCTCCCATACATCGCGCACTGACGTAATTGTGATTGAGCCTACCGTTTGCTATAGCGGAGCACGACTCCGTGATATGCTCAATGGTTTCGGGCGCCATCCGGTGAAGCAGGAATAGATCGGAAAAGGCGTTCCAAGTCAATGTTGATTACTGGAGCGCTGTGTAAGGCGCGCACCTCAGCCTCAACCAGTGAATCCTTTTCACTTTGAGCAGCCCCATCACATCCCCGCCCTCTTCCCTTGGAAGTGGAAGTGCAGGATTTGCTGTTTATCCATATATGCGTTATGTGTAGCCTGGGAAATGGTGATGTAAGGAGTGCCAAAATGTGCTTCCAGTGATGTGCCGGGACCACAATATTGATGAAAATTGTGGCGCCTTCATATTAAAGTCATGTTTGAGGGTAAGTAATAAATGCGGCCTCTGTATAGTCTGTTGCGATGGGCAATGCTCTGCTCTGTATTCCTTGTAGGGAGTTACTCATCCTTCCCTCGCGAGAAGCAGACGGTTTTCGCGAGGAAACGATGGGTCTAATGAATTGTTTGAGTTGTGTTGTTATTGATTCCATAGAGCGTCCATCGGGAGTTGTTGTGAAGGCCCAGAGCACGGTCAGTCTAATTCTGATTCAAGTGCTGTTGTTGTTTGTGTGAGGCTGTTTGAATTCTTCATGAAATGCTGTTGAATAGCTCAGCCGTTCAATTTCTTTGTGTTTCAATAACAGAAAGACACGTGAAGCGCTCTTATACGCTTTACTTCAGAACTAATCCTCTTGCTTTCAAGAGGCCGCCTAGTTTGGGCCAAATGATCTCTTGATGTCTTCTTACAGCTGTAAACACTTGTAAACACTCTACAACACACAGAGAAATACCCTGAGACACACCCACACATCCAGACAGCGCGATACACTGATGGGAAGAAGGAGCCTTCGGCACCCCCAGAGGTGACTAGATCAAAATAAATAAGAAGGAGTAAGTTAATGCATAACATCTCTAAGAAATTCCACCAGCAGAAACTTGAATACAGCTAGGAACTCTGGCTCAGCCACATAAGTTAGCAGGTTGCTCCCCAAATGAACTATCGTGCTTCAAAGAAGTGCTTCTTGATGTCGGTATTTCTATAGAGCATCCAAAGCGGATAGGGGTAGCCTCGGTTCTCATGTCAGGAGCCCTCCAAACAAGCGCCTCAAAGTCTGGCCCCCTTTATTTAGTAAAGTCCGCTCTTAGAAGCCTTTCCCTTACAGAAAATTATCAAAGTTGATTCAGCCTGGAATAGTAATCCAAGTTAGTCAGACCTTCCACACTCTTTGTCCGTGTCCTCTACACTGACTCGAGAACTCTCAAAGCATATTAAATTCTGTATCCTATACTGACGAGCAATAATCCATGATGTGTCTGATTGTCTCTCCTAGAGTTGTACGGCAGTGCTCGGTTGCGTAGGGGCAGCTGATACCACGACCATCATGAAGGTGTTACGAGTAGTAGCATTAACAATGTTAGAAATTTAAGACACTGCACTAGTCTCTTCCTAGCTAGTAGTAGAGATAATGACCACATAATGTAGGTATTATACGCCGATCATCTTCATTGATGCGTGATTACTCCTCCCTAGCAACACATCAGGACCAACGAACTCTGATGGTAAATCGATATGAGCTCGATTTTATTTCTTTTATGATATCGAATACTTGTTACGTGAAGTTGACAATTCTTGTCGAACATAGAAAACATAAATATTGTAAACGCTTAATTTAATCGTGCAGCTGCCGTATATGGCACCGATCAGAATCTAAAATGGCAGCCGTTGGGTGACGCCGCTCCTAAATTGTAGCATAGCATCCTACTGAATGCGCTAGTATTCCTTACTGAGCAGAGACTGATGACGATGACGTTGATCAGAAGCTTAAAAAAAGCCAAGGACGGGGAATTTCACTAGCTTCACTATGGTTCTCGATTGGAGGCGTATAATTCCTCTATTTTGCTACCGTTCCCAGAAGATGTTTAAGCCGCCAATGTGAGAAATTTGCAGTGCTGCGCAGAGCGACCGTAAGCTGCTCTGTGCTGCATATATCTCCAAAGAATACTGCCTAAACTTTCATTGGGTGTCCCATTCATACCTCAGTATATTATAGCCACTCATCACTATTAACTCCTAGGCATGTGTGTCCGTCAAAATGATCACGTTCCCTATTCGTTCGCAGTCACCCTCACTTATCCTCACAACCCTCATTACCTTCCCATGACTGAACATCTTCATTCCCCTCCCAATATCCTCCATTCCGTCATTTGTCCGCCTCTGGAGGAAAGAGTGTCAATGATGGCCTCGGACATATTTCCACGGTGATGGTGTTTAGTTATCGTAGAATGCCAGCTGTGGTGATAGTGTGACTGGGTACATGATAGCTGTAAGATGGAGGGGTGCCTGATTAATAGAAGTATTTGTATTTTTTCACGTAAAGTAAAATGAGACAGCACGATCATCTTCAACTAATTAGAAAGCAGCTTCAACGTAGTAACACTACCAAAATCTTGTTTTGTCACATTATTTCATCTCTCACAATGCGTGCATTTTGAGCGACAACAAACGTCGTCCACTGCATCCATATAAATCACGTTAAAGCAGAATATTAACTACAAGATGTTCCATCATTCATTTATGCCCGTATATGGCCTCTCACTCTTTG
>SDVV010000147.1:0-31241 GCA_016164225.1 Gammarus roeselii | reverse complement strand
TCTAATAAATCTTTGTTTGCAATATCCTAAGTTTAACTCGATTGAACTTGCATTGAAAATGCACTAAAACGCCTCTTGCTCCCACGTTGAAAATGTGATAGATATTAAGCTAATTGAAGTTGTATACAGCTCCCTAAGCTATCGTAGATAAATATATCTCATTAGGTGAAGGGTAGCCAAACCGTCAATGCTCTAGGACCCCTCCATCCAGTAAATCGTCTTCTAAATGTCAAAGTATACATTTGCAAGGGATCAATAACAAAAATTCCATAGAGATGCATAATGGACTTGCACCTCTTAAACATTCATTCCTCCAAAATATTTGACATTTAACTCTGAGTTCATGAGTATAACGCTATTTTTTACTACGATACCATTCAAATCTATTGCAAATTTCTAGACCTATCTGATGCTATGTCTCTAGCAGAAGAAAAAAAAACTCCAAGCCCAATGTGTCATAACAATGAAGTCTACAATGCTTTACTAGGTCACTTCTCAGCAAAGTACCGCTGATGAAAAAACAATTTCAAAGGAAACATCCTGTCACGTATAATACTTAAGACATATCTTGTATCTGATTCACCCATCGTCTCTGAACAACATCAAGCAAAGTCACATCCTGGATATACCCAATAATGAGTCTGACATGAGTCTCCAGTTTAAAGGTTACCCCCGATATTGAAAAGGGAAAATGCGTTAATCGTCTCTGTCTGAATAAATGGACTTCTCCAAGAACCCAACAAAAAATCTTTTGTACGTTGAAACAAATAAATGACTGTTGGGACTAATGAAAAAGCGAAACGACCAACAAATACCCGAGTGAGATCATTTGCTTGCAACCAACGTGTTACAGTATGATGCTTGCATGACCGAGGCCTCAGACCAGCAGCTAAGGGTAGCAAAACAGTAAAATACTCATGTGAAATAATACTGTAAAACAAATACGAAGATAATTAGGATTGCGTTCGTATCGATAACCCACAGAAATACTACCACCCGAGAACACTTTTGCGTGAAAAAATATGTAAGCACGTCAACATGATCATGTTGTAATCTGTAAATGTTCATAGCCTATATTCAACATCAAGCTGGCATCAAGCATCTCACCGCTAAAAAACTCCACCCAACAACCTCCAAAAATGAGTCAAATAAAGCAAAACTAGCTAAGCTCTCTTAATATATACCCATATTTCTTGCATAACTACATCGAATATCCTAACAATTCAGGTTGGAGCAGTAAAAAAATTCTATTCAAATGAGTCATTCAATAACAAACATAGTAATATGTATCATACCGTGCGAAATGTTCCAATATATAGCGTTGACGCGACCTAATAACCTACATCTTTATAATCTGTACGTAAGCAATCGTAAATAAAAGCAAAAAGATACCGAAAGGAATCTGAAAGATACCGTAAGAAAAACAATTCTCCAAGAGGACCATATATCTCGAGATAAGATCTTTGTTTGACAGTTGACATATAAAGATCATCAAGCTAATTAACATTTGCGGTTTGGACACCGCCTGACTCCGGTCAACCCCTCCCCTCTTCCCCACTCGTCACGGGCAGTCTCTATGTACCATAAGTAACTAACTTGACCAGAATAAAACTAAATAATCATATAACTACAATGTCCGAGAAATACAGCGACTAAGTCAGACACACTAACAAATAATATACATCCTAACAAATACATCGGTCGACTCACAAAAAACTTGCGTTCCTGGTATCTCTATGTACCATCAGTAACTTACTTGACTACAAGATGAATTTGTTTAACATAAAACTACAATGTCCGAGATATATAGCGCTTGAGTCAGACACATTAACAAATAAGATACTTCATAACAATTACATTCGATAATAGGTTCAAAGATCTAGTCATCCTATATCTAATTCCCTCACAAAGCATATATGTAATCCCTAATTAAGACCCATCTAATTTCTTCACAAAAGCATATTTGCAGTACGTATTTTTTGGGCCGTTTTGGTGGTCTATATTTTTGGGCCGTCTTGGTGGTCTATATTTTTGGGCCGTCTTGGTGGTCTATATTTTTGGGCCGTCTTGGTGGTCTATATTTTTGGGCCGTCTTGGTGGTCTATATTTTTGGGCCGTCTTGGTGGTATATACTCTACTTACACCCTCCACAGAACCTCCACCTAAATGGGTACAAAGTATCTCAAACAGATCGTCCTGATGGATATGGTGGACAAGCAATCCTAATTCCAAGCAATACCAAGCACAGGTCTGTTCCACTTGTTGTTTATGCTGGAGGGGTGCTTGAGGCTTTGGCTAATTACATTGAGGTGAATTCTTGTTGGTCTTGAATTCTTCTTGTGTATAAACCCTTTAAAGGTGTTTCTCAAGCGGAGTTTTCATTTAATTTTGATCGGTTAGGCCCACAGCGTATTATATGTGGGGATTCTAATGCTCACCATCAATCCTGGGAACCCTTGAAAGCTTACTGCCTAACACTGGCAGAGCCCACCACTTGTTGTTAAATCCTCCTGACCTCCGAACACGATTAGATCCTTTTTCTGGCTCTACATCCAACCTTGACCTTTTCATTGGAACCCATCACTTTCACTCCTTTTGTGTAACATGGAACCAAATCTTGGCAGTGATTTCTTTCCAGTTCTTATCTCTTCTGTTATACGCACTAATCCTCGTCTATCCATCCGCCCCAGGTGGAATTTTAAAAATGTGTCACCTTTTTCATAGGATGCTTGGGCGGCTGAACTGACTACTCTCCCCATTGCACGAGCAGTTACTGCAACTACAGCATATAATTCTTGGCAGCAGGGTATTGGAGGCTGCCGTGCGGCATTTCCCCTCAGGTCGCCTGCTGTTCCTCGTCGCCCTGGTAATCCATGGTGGAGTGAGGTGTGCGAGATGGTTGTTGGTGATCGACAGAAGGCCATCCGTCTTTTTCAACGCTACCCTACCCCAGCAGACAAGACTACTGTTAATAAATGCACTTCTATTGCTGTACATACCATTGCTGCTGAAAAGACGGCTTCCTGGAATGCATTTCTATCCAGGATAACTCATCGTACTCCTTTAGCGCAGATCTGGAAGATGTTCCGCGCGGTGTCAGGGAGACCTCCTCCATTGGCTTTCTCTCTTTCTTTGAGTCCTCCTCCTTCTCTCATCCACAGAGGCTGCCAATGCCATGGCTTCTCACTTCTCTGTCGCATTTTCTAATCTGCACCTGTTATCGGAACGCAATTCATATTTCCTTCATCACGAACTTACCTCTGATGCAAATAACACACTGAACCACCGTTTCTCCCTCATTGAGCTACAATATTTTCTACCAAGACTCCCCTCCCACTCTTCCCCTGGTTCTGATCTCCTACATAATCAATTTCTTATTCACCTGCCCTTGGATCCATCGTCATGCTCCTTTGAACATTTTTAATATGTCCTATTGCATTGCGGATGTGCTCTTGACATGGCGCTCCTCATTAGTTGTTCCTATACCAAAACCTGGCAAAGATCCCACCACAGTGTCTGCCTGCAGGCCCATCTCTCTCCTCTCCTGTGTTGGTAAACTCATGGAGAGGCTTGTAGTGACACGCTTCACTTGATTTCTTGAGATAAATAACTCCTTTCTACCACACAAATTTGCCTTCCGCCCCCAATATGGTACCATGGATGCCATTGTTCTCTTTGAACATAACATTCAATTAGCTTTTCGTACCCAGCAAATTGTCCTTGCTGTTTTTTTACCTCTCTGGTGTATTTGACCATGCCTCTCACCAAGGAATTCTTTACAAATTGGCCTCTCTCGGGGTGTCTTTCCGACTTCTGCGTTGGGTGTCAAGCTCCCTTAGAGACCACTCCTTCTCTGTTTCCGTATCATCAGCCTCCTCTGAGTCTCATTCTATCATCTCAGGTGTTCCGCAAGGCTCGCTAATTTGTCCTCTTCTCTAACCCTTCTATGTACTACTCGCTTGCGTTCCCGTGCCGATTTACCAAATGAATATATCGTGTTTCTCTTTACAGACCATATCGTGTTTCTCTTTACAGACCATATCGTGTTTTTTCTTTACAGACCATTTCATGTTCATCTTTTCGGTTGTGAAGTGTATCACTTTTGTTCAGTGTTTAATTATAAATTATATATATTGATACTAGTTGCCTATTTTATTCAATATAATAAGTGCGCGCGTGCGGAAAGTGTGTGAAGAGGACCTTTGACGACGTCTGAGGATGCCGCTTACTCTGGGGGACTGCTCGGGCTGCTTTGCCAGGACAAGCAGGCACGTCTTCAGCGACCTCAAGGAGCAGGACGCGGGGAACCTCGTCTGCCGATTCTGCGAGATCGACGGCAGGATCGACCAGGTCCTATATCCCTTCCAGGGCCTGAGGAGAAGGGACGACGACAACGATGGAGAGGACGGGATCCTTTCTGCGAAGGTCTTTGTCCTCGAGGAGCAGCTGGGCACTGTCGTCAGTGAGTATAAGGAGATGCGAGTGGAGATCGGCAGGATTTGCGAGTTTGTAGTGGAGGTGAGAGCCGAGGTACGTAAGGTCCAAGAGGACCTTGTTAGTAAGCGTGATCTGGAGAGTTTCACTGCAGACCTGAGTAGAAACTTAGGTCTCGATATGGAGAAGGCTACTAAGGACCTGGAGGAACAAGCGAAGAAGCTAGTAAAAGTTAACGAGTTGGTAATCCATGCTTTACAGATGGATGGAGAGGCATCCCGGGAGAGGATTGAACGAGGGGATCCGGTTCGATCGCGGAGGAGTCTTGGTGGTCTTGCTCTGATTTCCTACCGTGACGTCCTGGGTAAGTCTGCAACAACAGCACGCATCCACCCTTAAACCCGTATCAGGGCTGCCAGTGCTGGATGTGAGCTCGCAACTCGCTTCCACACCTTAACCTAAGCCCGGGGTACCTATTTCCCGTCAGGCTATGAGGTCATCGGCTGCCGGAAACCGAAAACCGGGACTAAGCCGATTCCTCGGACCATGACATCCGTGGATCGAAGTCGCACCCAACCTCGACGTGGCGGCGTAGATTCGGATGGATTTCAGCAGGTCCAGAACCCGTTCACCATCGTGGACCAGCCCGAGTTTGTGATGCCAACGCAGAACACTTTTGATAAGTTCGCCGACCTGGACGGTGAAATTGAAAAACTTGTCCATGCGGTTGAATTTGCTCACAGGTGTAAGACAAAGAGGCGGGTTATTTGGAAACCCGGTGCCACGATTGAGAAGATCAGAGTTGCCCTTGCAGAGGTTGAAGTTTCCAGGCGGGAGGCACTCGTAATCTGCCATGTTTTCACCAATGATTAAAAAAAGGACAAGGTTCGAATATCTGCTTGTAATGTATAGGCAGCTGATTTCAAACCTCACGGCAAAATCGGATCGTGTGGCCATCCCATCCATCTTACCGCGAATGAATGATGATGACAAGCTGTATAGTTAGTTAACCTATAAAAATCAAGCTCTCGAGACTATTCTTGTTTGATGACTTTCGGGAGTGGCCCGACGGGAGCGATGACCAATCAGTCGCTCCATGAGGAAGAAGCTACGGGCACGGTTGAAGCGTTACAGGGCTCACAAGAAGGTAACTCCAGGGATGGTCAAGATCCTGGTCCACAGTCACCAGGTCGAGACCCCCCCACTGGAGAAGTCAAAGACCGAGACATGCACCTTCTAATGGTTTTCTTCTGTAATGTGCGGTCCTATGCCTCTAAGTTTGATGAACTTAGGGGACTGGCGACCCTGTACTCGTTTGATGTCATTGGCATACACGAAACATGGCTTGATCTCCAGAGTAAAAACCTGGCAGCAGAGATAATGCTACCAGGCTACAAAATGTTCAGCGTAGACAAGCCCACCCCTAGTAAACGAGGTACTGCATCCATTTCTTAAAGCAACACTCGTCACAGTTTTTTGCGAAATACTCAACGTAGAAATTAAAGTGGCCCATGCGACATTGAAGCTGGAATTGGTGTACCGCAACAGTCACACCCTTGCGGAACAAGATGCCCAGCTCTATGAGAATCTGGAAGAAATAGATTCAAATAATCACGAGACTATCATCTTCGGCGACTTCAAGCTCCCTTATATGACTGGGTGTTCCTAATTTCACAGGCCCCAGGCAATATACTATCGGAGTTTATCGCCGACAATGGCATGCCCCAGTATGTTCTAAAACCTACCCGGGGGAACAACATACTAGACCTAGTCATGTCAACTGAGGACCGCTTGGTCGGCACCATCCTATTTGGCAATAAACTGGGAGGTGCTGGCCATCACGCGGTGAAATTCACCATCAAAGTGCCGCCCCAATTTTTCGCAAGCAGACTTTCAGGGTTTGAGAAAACATCTGAATGCGCCTAATTTAATTTACCGTGGATGCTTCCTGCCGCATCCTCAATGAGAAAGTTCGCGAGGTAAGCGACCGATGTATAACCTTGAGGACAATTGATCCCACTCAAAGGATCAGGCCACTTTGGTGGAACGTCGAAGTTGCAAGAGCCTTGAATCGTTGCGATCAACTAAACGCGCAACGAATGAGAGACAACACCGCAGAGGCGGCAGAACTGCATCGCCTGGCGCCTGGGACAGCCACCAGACTAGTCCGATCCTCTAAGAGCATGAAAGAGAAAAACATTGCGATAACGCCAAAGAGAACCCAAATGATTTTTATCGTTACGTCAACAAGCGTAGAATTGCTAGGGACTCAGTTGGTCCGCTAATGGATGAAGATGGTGTCCTCAGAACGTAACTTGAGGACATGGCCAGTGTCCTGAATAGCTTTTTCTGTTCAATGTTCACAGTTGAGGGCCCCGGCTAAGGACGAGATATTGTTTACGCTGGGGAAGTCAGCCTCAACGACATTGTGTTCATGAGAGAGGAAGTTGTCAAGCAACTTGAGGAACTGGAATTTTTTAAATCGATTGGTCCCGATGGACACCACCCAAGAGTTTTAAAGGAAACTCGAGAACAATTGGCGGATTCCCAAACCCACATCTTTAACTTATCGATGACGAGTGGCAAGGTCCCCTAAGACTGGAGCGTAATTAATGTCTCGGCAATCTTCAAGAAAGGTGACCGACAATCGCCCAGCAGCTCGACCGATCAGCTTGACGTCGATCGTTTGCAAAACCATCAAACGATTGATACAAAATCATCTCGTCGATCATCTTGAAGACACCGGACTCATTCACGACACTCAACACGCTTCCGCCGTGAGAGGAGTAGTCTGACGAATCTGCTGGACTTTTTCAATGAGGTGATCAACGTGTACGACCGTCGCATGGCAGTGGATGTCATCAACCTAGACTTCCAAAAATCCTTCGACAAAGTGCTTCACAGGATACTGCTATCCTAAGTCTATGAGATCGCCATCGGTGGCAATGTACTTCGCTGGCTGCACGCCTGGCTAACAGGACGCAAGCAAAGAGTCAGCATTGGCCAGGCTCTGTCTGAGGGCGCCCTTGTTACCTCTGGGGTCGTATCCTCTTCCGCATATATGTAAAGGACATGGATGCTGGGCTTCTGTCCAAGGTATCGTCATGCAGCATGGAGGAAGAGAGACAGAATTGAGATTCAACAAGGTTTTGAAAAACACGTCCAATGCTTGGAAGCGTGGCAGAAGCCCTTCAGTGTTGCAAAATGTACAGTTATGCACATGGGGTGTCGCAATGTCAACTTCAACCACACGATGGCAGGAAGCGATCTTGCAACTGTTGAACAGTCGAGAGACTTGGGTGTGCTTATTTCGAAATATTTGAAATGGGTAGCGCAGGTCGAAGAAAGTTACAAGATAACTAACCGTGACCTTGGTTTCATCTCCCGTAACTGCAAAACGAAGTACATAGTATTGTCGTTGTACACGTCCCTCGTACGTCCCCACCTCGAGCATGCAGTCCAATTGTGGTCTCCACACATGATTTGGGGTGGATGGATGATTATTCGTTTATAGAGCATAAACTTTTTATTCTAGTATTTTATTATTTCTCCTTGCTTGGGATCTATTATGTTTCTCTGCCCTTTTTTCATGGTGATCTATTTCGTACTGATTATAGAATTATGTATTGTTAGACGCCCGCAAGGGCTCTAGGTGGACTATGCGGTGTGTTAGTTAGTCTAGTCCAACCTACTGTGGGAGAATTTGCGCTCTCCCTGTTCGTTCAATAAATGCCAGAGAACAGCTAGGCAATTTGATGACTAAATGATGAAATATTGTTTACGTTGATCTTAGAGAGCGAAAGTCTTGAACGGCACTGTACGTGGAGGGGACGAGGCGAGTCAATGTAGGCTGAGGCGAGTGGAGACGAGTCGACTGGTTGGGCGCTGAGTCGAGACGAACCGAGGCTGGCTGAGACTAGGTGACCCGAGAGTGGCGGGGTGCTCGCGGGGCCCGGAGGACTTGAGTAGCCCGGGGTTTCAGGAACCCAGGGGACTTGGAAGACCAAAAGGATTTGAGGAAAACCAATTGGACCTTTCCGAGGCCCTTCGGAATACCCTTGAGACCCTTAGGGACCCCCTTGAGGAACTTTGGACCTGTTTGAGGCCCCTCTGAACCTTGGCACCCCTGGCTCCCCTTCCCACGCTGTAAAAACCATACACAGAAAAATGTATAGATGTGAAATGCTTATGTAGAACAGTTGACTATTGCAGTCCACGGATTAATGGCGCAGTGGGCATGGGTCGCGTCGAGGTAGGTCGAGGTGCGTCAAGATCAGTCGAAACATGTTGAGGCGAGTCGAGTTGGCCGCGCGACGAGCCGAGACTGTCCGAGGTGATTCGAGACAAGCTGAGATGAGCTGAGACGAAGGGACCCGGGGAGCTCGTGGGACCCGGGGGACTTGGGGGACCTTCCGGGATTGGTCGGTCTCTTTCGGGACGCGAAACAGCTCTGCCCCCCACTCCAACCCCAAAATGGTTGAGTAAAAAGAAAAATATGTTAGCACAGAGACCTACTGGGTATCTGCGTTGAACCTACTCTGTGTCTACGTTGAACCTTCTTGGTGGCTATACGATGAACATACTCTGTATTTACGTTGAACCTATTTTGTACCTGTGTTAGATCTACTCTGTGTCTGTGTTGAACTTATTCTGTATCTATGTTGAAACTACTCGGAATCTGTGTTGAACCTGCTCGTAATCTACGCTGCACCTACTTTGCCACTCTTCAATTGCCGTGCGGGGGAGTCTACATTAACTTCGCGTTGGGACTCCGGTAAAAAAGGGAATCAACAACTACTACTACTCCTGTTGTCCTTCACCGAGAGGGAAGGCAGTCACGCTCTGCTGCGCTCCTCGATTTCGTGATCAAACGTGTGGAATCCAACGCTTAATTGCTTTCAGCATAATACTGCTCGACTTGTGAACTGCTCGCCTACCTGTTAGTGCCCTATTTATCAGCATCTGTATCAACACCGCTGAATTATCGTGTGCAGTGCAAAATCAATCTCTCGTCAACCAGCCTTGACACATCTGGCAACCCTGCACGGTTTGTGTTCAGCAGTGACATTGTTGTCATGTATTTCAACGTGGCCAAGATTGGCCCACCAATACGTGCTTCGGGTCGTCTTTGAAGACGTTTCTTCAATTATGTTTGCCAAAAAAACTTGTGTGGTTCATTCGACGATCTTGCATTCACAGTTTCATATCGGTGTAGGCTCACAATGGAGGGTGCCCAATCGTCGCGAGGGAAGGCTCCCCAGTATCTCCCGGACCAGCTTAACCCACCCCTCTCTGCCTCCTTCTAACTGCCTTGGCTGCTTCAAAACATACACACGCACGCACTGTGTGTGGCCCTCTGTCTGGATCGTCTGTGAATGGACCCTACCACCCTTCCTCCCGAGACCTTGCCGCCACCTCGATGTCATTCGACACCTGACCGCATGCACCTATTGGAGGGTCGCGACATCGACTTGGAGGATCCCGCGTCGTCAACGTTAGTTTTGCCCTGTGCTGAGTTTCTTCACACCACAAGCTCCTTCTTTAATCATTTGAATTTTCAGCGATTATGTGGCTCAATACTTTGTCCCATTAGCTTGTTCATGTACCGAGTGTATTTTCACCACAAGCTCTTTCTTTGATCATTTGAATGCTTAGTGAATATGTTGCTCAATACTTGGTCTCATTAGCGTGATTGTGTGCTGCGTGTATTTTCACAACAAGCTCATTCTTTGATCATTAGGATGTTCAGTGAATATGTTGCTCAATACTTGGTCTCATTAGCGAGATCGTGGGCTGTGTGTATTTTCACCACAAGCTCATCCTTTGATCATTTGAATGTTTAGTGAATATGTTGCTCAATACTTGCTCTCATTAGCGTGATCGTGTGCTGCGTGTATTTCCACCACAACCTCATTCTATAATCATGTAAATAAATGTCCATTGATTATGCTACTCAATAATTTGTCTCCTTAGCGTGTTTGAGTGTTGAGTGTATTTTCACCACAAGCTCTTTCTTTTATCATTTAAATGTTCACTTATTATGTTGCTCACTACTTTGTCACATTAGCTTGATTTCATGTGCTCTCAAGACGCTTCCCTAGTGTATTATAACCCTGTGTCTATATATATTACGTTTTCCCCACAAGCTACCTCTGTCACCGTCCAATGATTCAGTGTGCTGGTTGATCACAGCGCTGGGCCAATAAGCTGGTGTCCACGCGCTATCAATATTATTGTTTCTTAGATAATTATTTATATGATTTTTTTTCGTTCATTAGTTCGCTTTTACCAGCTTATTAGCTTTTATTCATGTCCCATTAGATTACCTTTATGTGTTCATTATCCTTTATTCTCGAGCCCCCGATTATTGCCTCGAGCATTTTTTTGGACAGTTTATCTAGGTTATTTTTCGATTTGCTTCAATCCCCTAGCCACTAGCTTCAATTAATTCACGTCTGAGTGGATTCCTTATAAGTTTTGTAGCCTCCATTCGCTCACGACCAAAGTTATTTTGTCACGTTTTTATAGGTTAAATTTTAATTTACTTTTTCTGTCATTACCCAACAACCGTCAAATCCAATTGAGCCCATATTTTTTCATGTTACTTCAAAATTATTTTTGAAAGATATCTACATCTCAGTTGCCGTTTTGGGACATTTTGATGGTCCCCAACTAAATTTTTTCCATTGATGATATTCTATTTAATTTTTTCCATCGGTGATATTCTATTTCATCTTTAGCAGTTCATTATTTTACACGTCATCCAGTTATTTGGGCTTCTTGGTGGACTACCGCACTTTAGGAAGTATCTTTTCACCACACGCTACCTCTCTAACCGTTCAATTATCCATCGAGTTTGATGATCTCTTCTTTGAACTCATGAGCTGGTGTCCATTAGCTCTCTAGACTTCGCCAGTGTGTTTTCTGCTTTTATTCCGCCCTACGGGGGAGTCTGCATTAACTTAGCGTTGACACTCCGGTGGAACCTGGAAGCAACTACTACTACTTCTTCTGCTCTTATTCGCCCATTCGCTTTTATTCGTGTTTTCTGTAATACCTTTTTCGGGTTCATTAGCTCACGATTCATTGTTTGCGCATTTCTTTAAGGACGCACAGTATATTTAGGTAATTTTGCGTTTCAATTTTTCGATTAAGTCTATTTAAGTCTATTAACTTTTTAGTTATTTCATGTGTGCTCTCATTGTTCAGGTTATAGTTAAATGAACTTTTCCAGCTATTACCGAAGTACTATCCGCTATCACCCACGTACAATCACCTATTACCCAAGTAAAATCAGCTATTACCCACGTACAATCAGCTATTACCCACGTACAAACAGCTATTACCCACCTACAATCAGCTATTACCTAAGTGCAATCAGCTATTACCCACGAACCATCAGCTATTACCAACATACAATCAGCTATAACCCACGTACAATCAGCTATAATCCGCGTGCAATCAGCTATTACCCACGTACAATCAGCTATTACCCACGTACAATGACTATTACCCACGTACAATCAGCTATTAACCACTTACAATCAGCTATTACCTAAGTGCAATCAGCTATTACCCAGGTACAATCAGCCATTACTCATGTACAATCGGCTATTATCCGCGTACAATGAGCTATTGCCCCCATACATTGTATTGTACCACCTAACATCTTGCAGCTTCGAATCGTGCTACGATTTCATAACACCACACTTACTGAATTGTAATTATTCTTTCGTCATCTCCTGATACTCCGCCGGTCATGTCTGGTACAAGGTTAGTGCCCAAAATCATGATATCATTCCTTTATTGAGAAGCAAATGAGAGCAGCTATGAGTTAGTTTAGCTTTGCATTCAACCCAAATCCCGCAATAGGAAGTAATCTTGCGCTAACGTGCATCCGACGGTACGCGCATCCGACTTTCATTTGTATCATTCCCGTATCAATTCCGTTTTCAAATCGTCAACATAATCGTCACATCCCGCATCGAATTATAATAGCATTGCATTCCTATCACCTGTCTACGAGAAATCACGAAAAATAGAACTCAAGATTAACGGTCCATTTTCCCATGGGTAAATTCTACAACAGTCCAAGATGGTTCAGACTAAGCTAGAATGTAGCATCTGCCACACCTCGTACGCCCCCGATCTAATGAATTGCCAAAGTTCTTCTGGCTCTGTCAGGACCTTGCGTAGCAGCCCCTCAAATGGGGAATGCAAGATATTGCGCTGTAAATTTTGTCAAGCGGCAGAGGAAACCAAACAACTGAAAGCACAGATCAGTCACGCCTTCGATGATTTATCCAAAACAGAGACAGTCTCATCCAATTTCTTATACATAACAGAGACAATCAACACGGATAACCGATTGATAGCTGTTGAAATAAAATTAGAAAACGAACAGAAATAATTTCACGAATTCAAAGATCTGATAAGCAGCGAATTAGCAGCTGTCAAAGAAACTATCAAGGCTACCCACAATCAAGTGAAAGAACTCCAAGTGCACCTAGACTCCGGACATCTCCAAGAAGCTTTCGGCTCTAAGCGCTGAGACAAACGATCGTATTAAACCGCTATAAAACACAGTCAAAGATAGCGCGGCACTGTACTCAACTGTAGTTAGTAGGAAGCAGCCACGCTGTGACAATGCAACACACGTTGGACCACAATCTCACCACTTTCAACCCAATACACGTAACCGATTCGATGTATTGCCCTATGAAATGGACTCTCAGAATGCAGAGGAAATTATTGTGATTGGTGATTATGATGTCACCTCGTTCAAATCAAATCAGCGAAAAGGGAGAATTCAACTGCAAATACTCGGCAAAGCCGATTCAAAACTTGACGAGGTCGCAGGCATAATTGCATAGGAAAGGATACATTCATCTAAGCGAATTATAATACAAGTTGGAGCTAAAGACGTGACGAAGACGGAATTGACCTGGAAAAGGAATGAAGCCATGCTAAACAACATCAAACCTTCGCATGCGAAACTTCATGTTTCTGGCATCCTGCCCCATCCAAACCAAAGTAAATACAAATTAAGCTAGATGATTTTACTTAACAATCGCCCAGCAACTATCTGCAAAGCTTAGAAAATATTTTTTTCGGATCATTGGGATACGATGATCGACCCAAAGTACTATAACTTTATTAGAATCACCATCAAGGCTCGCATTAACACATATGGACTTGATACCATCAAAAACATCCTTAAAAACATCGGCGCTGGACTTGTCAACACAAATAAGTCAAAAAACGTAGACGATATCAGACCAACAACTCCGCCGGCAGTGCCCGACGAAACGACTCAGTGACCTCCGCCCGTTTCAACACGAGATACACAACAAATACAAGCGCCCATCAAAGCACGACCACAGGTCCTAGCAAAAAAGTTCCTGTCATCAATCCAGTCCGAGTTAGAGGCAGTAGTCGCAGCTCCGCTAGTACAACCCGTTATAACGATAACGAAAGTCTTGGCTCCGACTCAAGACCTCAGAGTACAAGCGAATTAAGTCAAACAAATCAAGTCAATGTGACTAACGGTATTCTCAAATGTTACTACGTGAACGCTAGAAGTTTCAGAGATAAAATCGAAGAATTAGGTATCCCAGCATTGAATGAAAGTATCGATAAAATAGCAATCACAGAATCGTGGATGAAATTGAGCACCAGGCATTATTTAGGCGAATTTACTGTTCCCGGTCACTCACTATCTCACAAAGATAGACAAGGCCGAGAGGGCGGTAGAGTGCTGTTTCTCGTGAAAAACACTCTGCAAATATTAGAAGTCACCATTCCAAACAACAGGCGCGACATAGTATCAATCCAATTTGGCGGGATCAAATATAAAATGTCAAATCACTCTCGTCTATCGGCCCCCTAAAAGCAAGGTTGCAGATGATATCGATCTTCACAACACCCTCGTCGATGTTGTCACAACACAACACAGTATTGTGCTTGGCGACTTCAATATCCCCGACATTGATTGGGAATCAGACGAATGTACTGCCAGCGGCCAACGTCTGATTGATTTTGCAGACGATAAGTTCATGACCCAAATGGTGAAGACACCTACAAGAGGTAGCAACATTCATGATCTCCTATTTAGTGCAAGCGACTCTCATGTCACGGACGTCGAAGTAGGCGAACCACTCGGAACTAGTGACCACAACTGTATCCATTTTTTATAGAGCTCGAGTTGAAAACATCAACACACTGCGAAAAAGTCCCTAACTTCAGATTAGCTAATTTTGATGGCTTAAGAGAGTCAATGGTGACAGCAAATGTAACCCTCGGACAAGATGTTAATCAATCGCTTGACTATCCCCTGACAGCACTTAAAAATATCGAACATGAGCATATCGCGCGCAAAAAACTGGCGAACAGCAGCCTATCAGCACAAGTACTGGAAAGGAGAATTGCAGCGCCTTCATTCACGAAAGAAAGCAAAGCATTCGATACGGAAGAGACATACACATGACGACGTAGGAAAAACTGAATACAAAATTAACAGATGAGATCTAAAGAGGGTACTGAAACGTAGGAATAAAGATTATGAAAATGAAATTGCTGCCAATGCCAAAATTAATCCGAAACAATTTTTGAGTTATATTTCGAGCAAAAAAAATCTAAATCTGTAATAGGTCCTCTCGAGAACGATGCTGATGAGCTAGAAACGGACGACACCAAAATGAGTGTTCTACTTAATGAATACTATTGCTCTGTATTTACGTTAGAGAATCAGGATATTCCTAATCCTGAGGATATCATAGCGGCAAAACAAATTGAAGCCCTCACCACAGTGAACTTTGCCTCCGCCGAAGTTATTAAATATATAGATAAATTGAAAGTCACCAAATCTCCAGGTCCAGATCAAATTCATCCCAGAATTCTAAAAGAGACTAAAAACGAAATCGCCGAACATTTATCAAACATTTGCACATAATCTCTCACAAATGGCACCTGCCTCTCTAAATGGAAAGAAACCAATGTTATCTTAATTTTTAAAATATGAGGACAAGAAGTTTTCCGGCAACTACCGCCCAATTAGTCTCACCTCAGTCATTGGCAAGTTGATGGAAAGTTTTATAACGGATAAAATTAAAGAATTCCTAGAATCAAACAAATTGATTGGCGACTCCTAGCATGGCTTTAGACACAACCGTTCCTGTCCTACAAATCTGCTACTCTTTTTCAGAGATACAATCGAAATCCACGACAAAAAATCTATAATCGATATCATTTACCTTGACTTTGAAAAGACCTTTGATGAAGTTTCCCACAAGCGGCTAATTAGTTAATTGCACAGCATCGGTATTCGATGCGAGCTTACAACAGGATAAAATGTTGGCTTACGGACAGACGGCAACGAGTTGTACTTAACGGAGCATCCTCCCCCTGGGGTAAGGTTACAAGAGGCGTGTCTCAAGGATCCGTGTTAGAGCCAGTTCTCTTTGTAATATTCATGAACGATCTCGATAGCAACGTTTTCTCAATCATTAGCAAGTTTGCAGACGATACTAAGATCGGAGAAAAGGTGCAAACTTAACTAGAGTGTCAGCAGATCCAACTACACTTGAACAAAATTTTTGATTGGTCAGAAAAGTGGTAAATGAAATTTGATGTCGACAAATGCAAAGTTATGCACATAGGTTTTCATAACCCGATACATGAATATCCAATGTCTGGAAAGAAACTCATTCCCGGCACCGAAAAGATATATTTAGGTGTCATCATTAGTAACGACTTTAGAAGCAGCAAGCAATTTAACAATGCTTCGAATAAAGGCAACAAAATGCTAGGTATGATATTCCGCACTATCTCGTACAAAAAAAAAACAGCACAGTCTGCTCAAGTTATTTAATGCATTTGTTAGACCGCATCTCAAGTATGCCGTTCAACTCTGGTCTCCATTTCTTTGAAAGGACGTTATTGAACTTGAGGAGGTTTAACGTAGAGCTAGCAAACTCATCCCCTCGCTGCGGAATAAATCGTACAAAGACAGGCTTCGTGAATTCAATCTCTATTCGCTAGAGAAACGTCGAGTCAGAGGTGATATGATAGAAGTGTGAAAGATTATAAAGGGTAAAGCAAACGTCGACCGAGCGAGCATTTTCACTCTAGATACAAACAGAGTGACTAGGAACAATGGATACAAAATCGTTGGGGAACGTATAGAGTTGTCGAAGAATGGAACAAACTTCCAGCGGAGGTTGTAAACAGCAGTACAATCAAAACGTTCAAGTCTCGGCTCGATAAGTTCTACATAAATTGCCGATCAATAGCTAAACCGTTCCATTTCCTGTTGTTATAAAAAAACAGAAATGGTTTACGAAGCTCTCTTAGACGTTCTACTTCAAAACTAATCTTCTTGCTATCAAAAGGCAACCTAGTTTGGGTCAATAGGCCTCTTAGACGTACTACTCCAGAACTAACCCTCTTGCTATCAAAAGGCAACCTAGTTTGGGCCAATAGGCCTGTTGTTATCTCCCTACAGTTGTTAACACTTGTAAACACATGAGGGGGGACATAGCTAAAGTGGAACGAATCCTGCTTCGTGCAACTAAGCTCCTCCCGCAGCTACGCCGCCACAGCTACGAGGATAGACTCGAAGAGTATGGCCTCATCACCCTCGAGCAACAAAGGCTGAGGGGACAGCTCATTGAAACCTTCAAATACTTGAAGGGATTTAACAACGTGAGCCCTGTCGGCCTCTTCGACAGGGACCACAACATTCGTACCCGAAACAACGGGACGAAACTTGTGGGAAAATATTTCGTCACGACTATAGCGCAACACTTTTTCCCGATCGCAATCTCGCGGATTTGGAACAACTTACCAGCTGCAGTAGTTGGCTCTGATTCCGTAAATGCCTTCAAAAATGCGCTCGACAAGCACTGGCCTGCATGAATCGTTTAACGTGAGAACAACATGATTTTCCCAGAAGCTGTCATGACTCTAACTATAGGTAAATAGGGGAGGAGCATGACACAGCTGTGTTCACGATTCATATTATTCCTAATAATTTCGTTATTATTATCAATAATCGCACTGTCGCTGGTAATGTTAATTGTTAATTATAACTCATAATTTCATTATAAGTATTAATGTAGTGATTATTATTACTAACCTTCTCGACTCGAGCGACTAAAAATCTTATTATCGAAAGGGAACATTTCTTCTATTACATTGCAATACAGATAGACTGATTATACTACATTGCAAATATATCCAGACTGATGATACTGCATCTCGGTACGATTATTTCTAATGGGATATTTCAGGTGAGAGGTATAACAGCGACTTACGTCATGGCCCCCAGTGCTCGGTGGGACCCGTAACGGTACTCTAAACCACCCATCCCGCTAGCCTACGAGGCCATCTGCTGTCCCAACGGGACAAGCAGATGCAGGGACTATGGTATCCTGAGAATCGACACCGTTAAATAGACGAACCCTGCTCAACTTGATGCGGCGGTCAATACTCAGAGGGATACCATATATTGGTACTCTTTATTTTTATTTTTCTTGTCAGGATCGATCACCACTTACTGTCTACTCGGTGAATTTGTCTGCGACTCAGCGACTACAGGTGAGCTGCACCGGCAGCATTCACCGCCACTTCCTTTGATAAACAAAAATTGAACCCGCACCAATTGAAGAGCTTTTACACAACTCTACTGTACGACGTAGTTTCGCTGTATATCTTTCATTATTGAGGCAATGAATATCTTCCTACGGAAGGACTTTGCCGACACGATGGTATTTTTCATTTTACTTTGCTGCCCTCCCTTCGAGAGAGGAAAAGAAAGGAGAAAATGGGAAAAGATAGACCAATTTGAACTACCTAGCGCAGATGAAAGACTGCCGGCGACTCAGTGGCGCTTGCCGAGGTGCCGCAACGGCAGCGATCGCCCCACACCCCATGGTATACGAAAATCGAACCCGTACCACGAGGAGAGCTTTGCTCAACTCTACGGTACTGTGTAGGTTCTACGATATCACCCATTGTTGAGTCAGTAAGTATCCTCCTATGGAGGCACCTTGCCGACACAATGGTAGGCTATCTTTCCTTCTCTTCTTCCTTTAATTGGGTGATGGGAAACAAGAAAAGAAAAGAAAGCTAACAAATCGCGAGTCACACTGTGCGGGTGGAAATCTGCCGGCGACGGTAGCATTCATCACGACACCCCATGATATACGAAAGTCGAACCCTCACCAAGAGGAGGGCAATTGCTCAACTCTACAGTGCGGCGTAGATTTGAAGAATATCATCCATTGTTAAAGCAATGAGTTTCTTACGATGGAGAGGCCTTGCCGACACGATGGGTTCTTATTTTTCTTCCCTCCCGGTCGGGAGAGAAAAAGAAAGGAGAAAAATGGGGAAAGATTGACAAGAATTACGAATTGCTCAGTGGGGTGAAAGTCATCCGGCGACTCAGCGGCGCTTGCCGATGAGTTGCAACTGTAGCTTTCATCCCCACACCCCATGATATACGAAAATCGAGCCTGCAGTAAGAGGAGAGCTTTTGCTGAATTCTACGGTATGGAGTAGATTCGATTACATCGTCCATGGTTGAGACAGTGAGTATCTTCCTATTGAAGGACCCTGTCGATACGAAGGTACTCTCTCCTTTCTTCTCTTCTTCACTCCGTGTCAGGATGGACGGAGAAAAAAAAGGTGATAGATAAAAAGTGATAGTAGACAACATATAACAGCAGCCCCGGATACCTCGTAAGACAGTCCCTTGGAGATGCCCCTTTGACATCTCACCTTGAAATATTTTGAAGCTGCCCCTCTGGCATCTCACTTTGAGATATCGAGGAGGTATCCCTTTGACATATCACCTTGAAATATCTTGGAGATGCCCCTCCGGCATCTCACCTTCAAATTTATTCCTTGTACAATGTGGATGACTAACCTCATTCCCACAGATGAAATATCTTGGAGATGCCCCTCTGGCATATCACCTTGAAATATGTTGGAGATGCCCTTCTGGCATCCACCTCGGAATCTATTCCCTTATACAATGAGGGTAACTAACCGTCTTCTATTCTGTAGCACAGATTTGGGTGGGACCAGGTGCGACAGGGAGAAGAGCATCGTATAAATATAGCCCCTTTCCCACACATGTTTAACAAAATGTCAAAATTTAAATATCTACTTTTGCTCTTTTTTGGATTAAATTCTGCGCTACATATTTGTCAAAAGCTATAAATATTGGTTTATCTCTTGACTTCTGTCTAAATTCAAAATAAAATACTGATTTCTTTCCTTTTTTGACTAAATTCTGCGATAACTATTCGTCAAATTTAAAAATATGTGTCTCATTTGACTAAACTCAGGAGTTGCCATGAGCAACTTGTTTTAGGGGATGTCTTTCTGACATCTCGCATTAAATTTGAAGAGCTCTTGTAGAACCAATCACCCTTGTTCAGAGTCTTACTCTACTGAACACTAGGGAGATCCACTTTCAGGAACCTGGGCGTGAAGCTCTCCTACACTTGCACTTATCAAAATTTCACGACATTTCTGAAAATAACTAGACTCTAAATCAGCCAAGGGCAGGTCTATCCTTAGGAGAGGTCACTATGACGTCTCACCTTGAAATGCGACAGCCTTTACTGCTCTCCTAAGTGTGCACATACTTGTCGAAATGTAATTCCCATATGCTCCTTTGAAGTAGACTCATTACCTAGTTGGAGTCCGTCAGACCCAATCTCTGGGGCAAGCCGACAGACATGCGTTCGAGGAAAAGTGTGAGTCGGCTGAGCGTATGGGCGTGTCCGTCTCTGCTCGACCGTCTGAGATGCAACCGCCTGAAACCTAAATTCTTAGCTCCTCATCTTGTTCGCCTCTTCCTTAATTGTCGTTCTGACTCTCGATCGTTTCTTCTCCGGGGGTGAAATTTCCCGGGTAGTTGTCGGGTGGTGGTAGTAGGTGGTGGTGACAGTAGCGGTGGTCCTTCTCCTTTCTGTCCTTACAACCTCCTTTTCTGTATGTGTGAGTGAATTTATAAAGCCTCGTTGACTATCCACCTCTCTTCTTTCACTTATTTCAAAGGAGATAACTTGACAGAGCACTCGTGCTCGTTTTGTCTCCTAACTCTAATCTAATCTAATCTAATCTAATCTAATCTAATCTAATCAACTACAGATGTCACAACCTCGATCTATGCTGACGACATCACAATGCATGTCACTGCTGACACTGTTCTATTTGTCCAGGCCCTTCTCCAACCTGATATAGATCAGTTTGCTCTGTGGGCTGAGCAGTGGGGTCAAATCATCAATCCCCTAAAATCAGACCCCACTTTCTTCACTCGTAAGCGCTGTTCTCACTTGCCCTCCCCATCAAAGTTTTGGCACTCTCATTCACTACTCCAAGCAGCAAAAATTACTTGTCATCATATTTGATTAGCCTCGACTGACCTGGCACCCGCACCTTGGCCTCTTACGCCTCCGTTGTCATGAGCGCACCAACATCATGAAGGTCTCAGCTGGTTCCCGATCTGGTGGTTTCTGGTTCAGACTCCTGGACTATTACCAAGCCCACATCGGTGGTCCAACCGACTATGGACTTCCCCTGTACCCCTCTGCATCCCCTTCTCTCCTCTCAAGACTTGATGTGGTACATTCCACCGCTGCTCGCCTCCTAGTTGGCACCTGGAGCTCAACACCTTTAGCTTCACTCTGTTGCGAAGCTGGGCTCCTTCCTCCTGATCTGCATAGAGAACAACGCTGCGGGCAGTTCCATCTCCAGCTTCTTTTTCGACCTGCCCACTATTTCCTCAATCCCATTCGCTTGTCTCCACCACCGGTCGCCGCTACTTTACAGGGCTTCACGCGTATTCCACTTCCATGGATTTCCTCTTCCCTCCCTTCAGGAAGTGTTTTCTGTTCTCCCGACATGGTTTCCCTTCTCCTCCATCATCCACATATCCTTTCCAACAGCTACCATAGGAGCAGTTTAGGGTAGTGCCCCATCATTATTTGCCGACCTTTGTTCCACTGCATACCATAACCACCTCACTATTCTTACGGATAGCTCTATAATGGGAGCACCGGCAGCTGGTGTTGGAGTTGGTGTGGTGGTCCCTATTCTTAACCTCAATTTTTCATTCCATCGCCCCTCTCACCACACGATCCAGGCTGCCGAACTTCTTGTATTTCTTCAGGCACTTCTTTTCCTTTTCTCCCATCCTACTTCTTCCCTTGCAGTTATTTCCACTGATAGTTTGTCCTCCCCTTTCCTCTTAGCCTCTTCCAGGCTTTCTACATATAGTCTCTTCGTTCAGGCAGTTCACCGTAGTCACCTTCTTTTCCCTCATGGTGAAGTGCACTTACAGTGAGTACCGGCTCACTGTGCAATCTCTGGTAAATGAGGCGGCAGATGCGGTAGCCGAAACGGCTGCAACGGTTGCAACTCTCCCTATCTGAAATCCGATCTGCATTATCTTCTTCTATCTGGACCTTCTGGCAGATCAGGTGAAATGCTGTCCGAGGCCAGCTCTCTCTGGGTGCACTCAAACCCTTGGTGCAACCCTGGGCCTAGCAGGGGACGCAGACACGCTTTTTTGAAACTCTCTTTGCTCGGTTCCGACTTGGTACTGTTCCCTTAAATAAAACCCTCCACAGAATCCGTCAGACCGACTTACCATGTTGCCCTCATTGTCCATCAGATGAAACTGTCCATCATTTTTTTTTGTCTACCCTGAATACCATGTTTGTCGTTGCCGTCTCCTAACCAGCCTGTGTGCCAAGGGGTATTTCTACCAGCTCTTCCCCTTCTTCTCAGTGGCCCGCCTGGTGATCCTGCTCATGCTGCTGCTTTGCTCATCTTTAAGCTCGTGGAAACGTATATCACTTCTCCACACCTGTTCGATGACCAACCGTGAGGTCTTTTTTGTCTCCTCCACCTCAACTGGTCCCGGAGCCAATTGACCTTTGGGCATAAGCGCCCAGACAAGAACCAAGTTCACCCTCACCTCAGTTACACTGGACTCTTTTCTTCGTATACATTTTTGCTAAGTGATTTGAGTGTATCATTAATCGTGCAGACCAAGAAAACGATTATCCTGTTTTTAAGCCATTGTATTTATTATAGTTCCTTCTTTGATGTAGAGTTAGTCATTAGAACTGGTGTTCGCGCAGCTCAAACGGCAGCATCTACGACGGCGATTTATGAGTATTTGTATGAGGGTTGAGTTCACGATGATTTTTTTTTCCAATGCCGCGTTTTAGTTTTGCAAATAAGTTGATGCTGTTGCGCTATGATAAGCATGGTTATAGGTTATGCCATGTCATTGTTCACTTGAAACTAAAGCCGAACCACAGATGGTCCGTCAGTCAAACCAACTTGCCTGGGAGATAGGAAAACTTGAAGTGACATAGTTTAGAGTGACTAAATTGAAGTACAGAATCACTAGACAAAACAAATATAAACAAAATCATTGGACAGCTCATAAAATTGATTGAAGTGCACAATTATAACTGACCGATGAGTAGTATATATGTCGTCTAAACGCGGATTAGTGAAGGATTATAGATAGGGATAGAAGAGTTACTTTTGGTGGGCGGGGTAGGGCGCGATGCATGCACCTTGACTCACCGAGCGTTCGGGGGTTCGCGCAGAAACGGGGGAGGGCATGGGCGGGTGGTACCGGAACTTGTTTGGTGCCCAAATCAGCTAACGGACGGGGGGAGGGGGGAGACCGGAAAGGGGGGGACGGAAGAGGAACGGCGGGATGGGAGCAAGCTTGCGGCCTTGATTGGCGAAGTTGATGTTATGAACATTTTAATTTCTACTGTATTTTGATATATATTATATTTATAGATGTGTTTTTTCTTCGTAAGATGGTTGTAGTGGGGTATAATTGGTCACTAACTGTTGCTCGTTATATATATTTATCCGATTCTGATATGAATAGCTCCTGGAAAATTATGTGAGTTTTCTTGCCTATTCCTTGTCTTATAAATTTGTTTCCGTGGCACGTTTGCTACGTTAAGAGTGTATATATCGTTATATATTTATAGCTGGTTTATTGTTTCTATATATTTTTTTCTGTGCACATATGTGTTGGTATTTTTATCTAGTTGTGGTATATATGACTTATTCGATGCTTCATTGGTGGGTTCATAGCGGTGGGGGCTTAGGATATTTATGTATGTTTGGTTCATTTATCACTATATATTCTTTTATAGGATTAGTGTGGTAGGTATGTCTTATAACTCAATAGTGAGCGAAACGGCTCTGTTTGTACCAGCCTGAAGGTAGGATTACAGGCAAGGTTCTGTGCTTCCCATCTATTTATTTCATATGTATATATTATCTATAGGAATAGTATGGTTTATTTGTCTGATTATTGGCGAGTTTAGGTATGTATTGTGGGATGATGCAGCATCTACGGTCGAGAATCTTTCTACACCTTATTGCATTACCCAGTTTTGAAACATTTATATCAGTGTTCCATTGATGCGTTTTTCCAATAGCGAAAATACCTGAACGATATGGATTTAGTGTAAGTTAAAATATTATGTTATGTATACTTAGTAATGACCGATTGATTTATGTTGAATTTGCGCTGTTTTTGGAATTTCGATCAGTTAACTCATACAGTTTCAGGCATTTTAGGGGTATTTTAGGCTTGAAGCTTCCACAGTATTTCAGGCATAATGGGGTCGGTTGTTGCATCATTGTGGTAGTTTTATATGTATATATGACACATCTTTTACGATTTAGCCGTAGTTACTTTAGTTAAAGAGATGTTAATTCAACCCTGTTTTGGACTGAAGTTGAGGCTAATTTCATGAGATTTTGTATGTACTATACCGTATTTACTATAGGTTTCAGTTACGTCGTCTGCATGTCTTGGAATCTTATTCACATTTCTTGTTTGTTTGGTTATATGATTGTTCATTCTCATTCATCACATTTTTAATGAATGTTTTATGTATGGTAGAGAATTATTTTTCTTGCTTTGTTTTATCTCGTGAGTTTTAGTATAGGTCTTTCAGTTTTTGTAGCTTCTTTGTTGAATTACCATCTTCAATGCAATCTGTTGGTTATTTATAAAATTTAGCATATATTACGTTTGTGTCTACATTATAGAACATTATTTCAGGTCTAATTTAGTTACATATTGTCATTTATAGTGTTTTATATATCTTATTTCATCCTGATACAATATGCGACATAGTTATATAGATATAAAACAAACGATTTGCTACAAATTTGGTCTTGCTGTTAGGGTATTGTATATTTATTGTACGACCATTCTTCATTATTTAGGAGGAGTTAGACTGTCCCCTAGGCAAAGCTCATTCTGTTTATGTTTTTTTTTTAATGGACTGATTATTAGGATGGATACCATAATGTAGTACAATTTTTATGTGAATTTTAGCAGAGTAGAGAACCTTATATAGCTATTTTATTTATGTTCCTGATGTTATGTTTTTTTTCCACGAGGATCATAGGAATGTAAGTTCAAGAGGTTTAAGTCCGTGCTGCATCTTTGTGGAATTTTCGTCATTGATCCCTAGTAAATGTGTAGTTTACCGTTTAGATGATAATTTTCAGGATGGATGGTTCCTAGTGTAGAGGTGGTTTATACTCTTTGGTTGTCATTTTGGAGTTCATCCATGTTCAACTTGAATTAGGCACGTTCTTGTAGACGTCGATCTTGAGTTTCATGGGTTTGTAGTGTTTTACTTAAGTCATCAGTAAACAGAACCCAAGCTTTTTATGGCCACACACTCTCTGAGACTCATTCTTGACTACTGTACATATGTCTAGATTTTGGTTATGTCCAGGATGTATCTTTGTTCGAGGCTGTTCAGAGACGATGGGTTAACAGATGCGAGGTACGTCTGTGGCATCGTTTCATGACTGTGTGTTACCTCTAAATTTGTTATTTATCAGTGGTAGATTGCTGAGAAGTGACCTAGTAGAGCATTACAGACTTAATTTTTATGACACAGTATGGTTGGATTTGTATTCCCAGAGGCATAGCATCAGTTAGCTCTAGGAATTTAGTATAGATTTGAATGGTATGATAGTATAAAATAACATTTTTTACATTAACTCAGCGTTAAATGTCAGTTATTTTTGGTATGGCTGTTATGTTAGTATACGATCTTAGTCATGAACCAGATCACGTCGGATATTGGAGTAGTATTCATCAACTGGGTGCGGTAGGATACACCGTACATAATAGTTGATCGTTGTTGCTCAGGGTTGAGTAAAAAATCTTATTTAGCTTTCTTTTTAGATGTCGGTGTATATTTTGATTTGATATCATAGGAATATATCGGTATTCGATATAAATTTGCCTATTTTCATGAGATGTTGGGTATAAAATACGCTTATTTGGATGTATTGATTCAAAAATTTGGTGTGTTTCCTCTCTTGACATTGGATTTGGGTCCGGTGTTATATTACCTCGGAGAACTATTCTACCGGATTTGTGTTGAGTGTTAGTGTTGAAATTCTTCAATAATTGAATGTACATCTCAATTATGTTATCCAATCGCAGGTCTTTTCTAGATGCTTATTCCCGCAAGTTTTACTTCTCTAATTTTTGTATTTCGTTTTCACTTTAGACACTTAGAAGTTTTTGATTAATTCAGGCTTTTGTTATGAGACTTCGTTCCCATTCAGAATATTTGACTTTTTCGACCATTCACCAGATCCACTTTAACATTTTCCACTGAAGGTCTGTAATGATGGCCATATTCCTAACTCATTCTAACCTAAAATTACCAAGGATTGTATATTATTCCCCGTTTCATACCTATGTTAGGTATTTTTTTCTTCATTGATTTAACCTTCATCCTTATCAAATTTAACCACTTCACCCTGTAGTTTTACCAATCTTTAGCAGATTGTGTGCCTACATTTATATATATATTTTTTCACTTCGCTTGTTACAAGTCCAGTAAAATCGACCAGTCCCGAGTAATGTTAGGTCATAGCTCGTTTGTGGACTTACGTGTTCAAAACGTTCATGTAAGCTTACCCCATACGTCAGTGAGTGTTACGGATGTTAAAGCGTTAGCAAGATTTATGTACGGTTTTACTGCTGGGATATGATTTTTTTGTAGTGTTGGACGTTTTGCTCCTACCATTTTCGTCTATTATATCAAAAATTGAATAAATACACTTTAACAATTTTTCCACACAGATCTGCATTGTAAGGTCCGCAATCCACAAGATCTAGGATACAAACCATGTCTAAGGTACATAATTAGCGAAATTTATATCAATGACGATAACATAGATCAAATATCGTTGAATGCAAAATGGGTTACCATACAATGATAAATACATTATTACCTAGGCGACTTAACCTACTCTATCCAATAGTTATGTATTTTTAATCAAGTTTGATGGTTATGTATGATATTGATATGTATGAATCTCTCCACTAGGGCTGTATATTCATCATATCAAAAGCAGTTGAATACATTTTCTCGAATCGAATCCAGCAAAAATCCTTCTGCAGATGTTTGGATTCCCGAATTTATCGATAGCTCTGTTACATGTTCGGATGAGACTCAGCAGGTAAAATCCATGAGAACTAAAGCACTTCAATTTGTTACATTTTTAATGTGGGTCAGTTGTACGCGATGTTAGGTTCAAAGATCTAGTCATTCTAACCAACTTAACCAATAATTGTATATTTTCATTCGAGTTTGATGGATATGTATGATATTTAGTCATTATTTTGTGCGATGTATTTATCAAATCCCTCCCACAAGGCTCTATTTTTCGTGGTTTTTCTTCTATTGTCACACACCAGGTACACACATTCACGCTTTGTACGCCTATACAGGACCGAGCATGGTGTAATGATGTCATATACAGGGATAGTTACCGATACAATGTAGACACAGACACACACACCCACACAACCGCACACATTTTGATTGCATATACAGGATCGGTTAACATCTGAGGCATTTTAACTCTGATATATGTTTTTTTCCATTAGAACAAAATCCCTTGTTATTGTTCCAAGATATTTATTGTGGACCACCTTCACGTCATGATAGGTGAAAAGAACAAAGCATCTTAACCTATCCTATCCTTTTCTATCCAGGAATTATATAGTATCGATCGAGTTTTCGTGCATAAATTTGTTACTTTCTTATCGTGTTATGATTTATTCATCTTCATCCTCTCCCCTTGGCTCTACATTTTGATCTAGCCTATTCACACCCATCAAAGCCTAACATAACATAACTTTATGTATGGTGTTCAGTCATTGCTATTTGAATATGAAGCCCTCCAAACGACTCTAAATAATACTCTAACATATATGCTATTCATTTTTTTTCACTTTCATCCCATATCAGTTAGCAGAGAGGACCCATTTTCAATCTTAGATGGTTTGAATGTTACGGGTAATTCATATTATTTTTAATTTTGACACAATTCTACGTCACTTTAACATATTGTTCACACCCATCATAACCTGACCTGACCTTACGTACGGTATTCAGTCATTGATATATACATATGAACCCCTCCAGACAACTCTAAATATCACTCTAACATACATGTTATTTATTTCGTTGTCCCTCTCAAGTCTTATATGTTACCAGAGGATCCCCCATTTTCAAACTTGGATGGATTGAATGCTACAAGTATTTCAAATTTGTATTCAGATCCATACAAACGAACACATAGTCTCACACCATGTTTTTCTTAATTTACTTCAATATCTCCGCTTAACTCTACAACCTTTGACAACTTGCATCTCTGAATTTTCATTTTTCTCTTGCCTATATTTTTCTTATCCATAACGATGACTTCTTTCAAGATGTGATCGGACGCTGATTTATATCATACCATTCTGTAACACATCTAGATCATTTACCTCAAGCTAGGTTTTCTGGCATCATTTCAACCCTTGACACAATTTTTTTCTACTGATTTCGAAGATTCGATGTCACCTCCGACTGTCACGATGTTCACAATTCATTACTTAGCCTTCGAGTTTAGGATAATATGAACATTTCATTGAGAACATACATAGTTTTTATTTGTATTTATTAGCATTATTTACAGACCTTGCTGCCAACATCAATATCATATACCTGGTTTTTGATATTTAAACAGCATTGTTCGTCATCCAACAGTACTTTTCATCACTATATATCAGTATACTCTCAAAATCCATCTTATACTCCATCATATCTTTGATGCGGATACCGAAGGCTATTCCGTTCCCGTGTGTCAATAAATGTATTACTTCTTCTTCTTGAACCTAATTATTCGAATCTTTTCCAATTCAAAGTCATTCTGAGATTCATCATTGAGAAAGTTTGCATACGTTCCAGTTTCTCTTTTGTTCTTAGGTATAATCTGTTGTCCACTACCTCTGCTGTATTACAATCATGATGAAGATTTTACCCATGGATCATATAAATTATCGAGATTTGCTTCTCTTATCCCCTCCCCCTTCCCCCTTCCTAAACTTACTTGCATACGAATGTAACGCGTCCACATTAGTTTCCCAAAGCAGACTTCCTTTTTCCCGCATCCATTTATGAATGATATCTCCTACTCTCTTGATTCTTGTTTGTCCATTCTGAGATAACTGTTATTTTCAACACTAATCAAAATTTATTCGATCCGACTCATATCATCTTCGGAGATTTCTTCTTCCAGCACTTGTAAACAAAATTTTGAGTTATGAATGTTCATTTTTGTTTATTCATTGACGAAACGTGTGTCTCCGCTTGATCTCAACGTATCACTGACTCCATTCTTGATAGCCAGCTAGCTATTATAAGTTGATTACATGTGGTTTTTCGCAAAACATTTGGCCTAACATTACTCACCTAGGTCATCAACTGTGTATATGTTTAGGGCTGGGTACGTTTGTGAATGTATATATTCAAGCGTATGTACGTGTTACACGAGTTAAAAATATATAACACAAATTAAATATTCAAAATTTCAATAGAAATTCAAATTTTCGAGAGATATCTTCTTACTTAAATAGCCAAGTTATCACTTCAATATACAGACTTGGCTCTGTTACCCTCGACAATTTGAATTTTTATTGAAATTTTAAATAATAAATTTGTGTTATATATTTTTAACTCGTGTAACACGTACTCACGCTCGAATATACACATTCACATACGTACCCAGCCCTAAACATATACACAGTTGATGACCTAGGTGAGCAATGTTCGGCCAAATGTTTTGCGAACTACCACATGTAATCAACTTATAATAGCTAGCTGGTAATCAAGAATGGAGTCAGTGATACGTTGAGATCAAGCGGAGACACATGTTTCGTCATAGAATAAACCAAAAAGGAACATTCATGACTCAAAATTTTGTTTACAAGTGCTGGAAGAAGAAATCTCCGAAGATGATATGAGTCGGTTCGAATAAATATTGACTAGTGTGGGAAATAACAGTTTTCTCAGAATGGACAAACAAGAATCAAAAGAGTGGTAGATATCATTCATAAATGTATGCAGGAAAAAGGAAGTCTGCTTTGGGAAACTAATGTGGACGCGTTACATTCGTATGTAAGTAAGTTTAGGAGGGGGGAGGGGGAGGGGATAAGAGGAGCAAATCTCGATAATTTATATGATCCATGGGTAAAATCTTCTTCATGATTGTAATACAGCTGAGAAAGTGAACAACAGATTATACCCATGAACAGAAGATAAACTGGAACGTATGCAAACTTTCTCAATGATGAATCTCAGAACGACTTTGAATTGGAAAAGATTCGAATAATTAGGTTCAAGAAGAAGAAGTAATACATTTATTGACACACGGGAACGGAATAGCCTTCGGTATCCGCATCAAAGATATGATGGAGTATGAGATGGATTTTGAGAGTATACTGATATATAGTGATGAAAAGTACTGTTGGATATCGAACAATGCTGTTTGAATATCAAAAACCAGGTATATGATATTGACGATGGCAGCAAGGTCTGTAAATAATGCTAATAAATACTAATAAAAACTATGTATGTTCTCAATGAAATGTTTATATTATCCTAAACTCGAAGGTTAAGTAATGAATTGTGAACATCGTGACAGTCGGAGGTAACATCAAATCTTCGAAATCAGTTTAAATTTTTTTTTCAAGGGTTGAAATGCTGCCAGAAAACCTAGCTCGAGGTAAATGATCTAGATGTGTTACAGAATGGTATGATATAAATCAGCGTCCGATCAGATCTTGAAACGAAGTCATCGTTATGGATAAGAAATATATAGGCAAGAGAAAAATGAAAACTTGGAGACGCAAGTTGTCGAAGGTTGTAGAGTTGAGCGGAGATATTGAAGTAAATTAAGAAAAACATGGTGTGAGACTATGTGTACGTTTGTATGAATCTGAACACAAGATTGAAATACTTGTAGCATTCAATCCATCCAAGTTTGAAAATGAGGAATTCTCTGGTAACATATATGACTCGCGAGTGACAACGAAATAAATAACATGTATGTTAGAGTGATATTTAGAGTTGTCTGGAGGGGTTCATATGTATATATCAATGACTGAATACCGTACGTAAGGTCAGGTCAGGTTAAGATGGGTGCGAATAATATGTTAAAGTGACGTAGAATTGTGTCAAAATCAAAAATAATATAAATTACCCGTAACATTCAAACCATCTAAGATTGAAAATGGGTCCTCTCTCCTAACTTATATGGGATGTGAGTGACAACAAAATAAATAGCATATATGTTAAAGTATTATTTAGAGCCGTTTGGAGAGTCTCATATTTATATAGCAATGACTGAACACCATACATAAAGTTAGG
>SDVV010000146.1:0-32503 GCA_016164225.1 Gammarus roeselii | reverse complement strand
CTAACTACCCCCCCCCCCCCCCACCCACGACCATTCCGACAACGTAATGCCGAGGGCGGGAAAGCACATCAGGGCAGCGTCAGAGATCAACCTTTCACAACCAGTCTCCTTCCCAACGCCTGCTTCAGACCATCCATCCACCCAAACTTCGGTCTACTCTAGGCCTGCGACCACTCTCCTTCGCATTCATCACCCGTTTCACCAATCTCCCTTCATCCATCCTAATCATGTGCCCGAACCATCTCAGAACACGCGAATCCACACAGTCCTCCGACTTCTTCACCATCCCCGTTTTGATTCAAACCACGTCGTTGGTGATCTGGTCTCTCAGCGAAACTCCAGCCATGCTTCTCTAACATTTCATCTCAAAAACATTCAACCTTCTTCTCTCCTTTGCTCTCACCTCGTAAGTCTTAGCTCCGTAGAGCACAGTTGGGACAACAACACCCTCATACAACCCTCTCTTTGCTTCCATCCCCAACGTCCTACAGCTCATAACTCTCTCCAGTGTACCCAACACTTTACCTCCCTCCTTCACTCGCGCCTTCACTTTAGTTTCCAATAGTTCGGTCACCTATACATGGGAGCCTAGATACTAAAACATTAAACTTCCTCCAACAGCTCTCCATTTAGAAGGACACTAATTTTGCTCGCGTCCACAGTCCTCGAGTATCTCATTACTTTACGTTTACCCACGTTCAATCGAAGCTTCCTCCTCTAACACACTCTACCAAACTCAGACACCAGCCTACAAAGCTTCTCCTCTGAATCCGCCCCCAGTGCCGTATCATCCGTAAATAGCAACTGGCTCAACTGCCAATTTTGCCCATTCGCTTCCAACAGCTCCAAGCCACGACCCAGCACACTCGCGTTTACCTCACTGACCACTCCATCCATATATAGATTGAACAGCCATGAAGACATCACGCAGCCTCTTCTCAATCCCACTTTCACTGTGAACCAATCGCTCATCTCGCTTCCCACTCTGACACATACTCGGCTGCCAACATATAAACTCTGCAACGCTTTCAACACATATCCGCAACTCCATCCACAGCGCTTCGAAGTCAATCTTGTCGTATGCCTTTTCCAGATCCATGATGGCCTAGAACACATACTTTCCCTTTGCAAGGTAATTCTCAAAGACCTGTCTCACTGCAAAAATCGGATCGGCCCACCCTCTACCACTCCTAATGCCACACTGTTCCTCTCCAATTGCGCAGTCCGTACAGTCTCTAATCCTATTGATCAGCACTCTCCCGTAAAACTTACCAACCACAAATAATACTGATACCTCTCGAGTCGCAGCATTCCTTTCCATCTCATTTGCCCTTATACAGCGGAACAATGCAAGCACTGCGTCGATCAATCGGTACCACGCCTGTCACAAAACACAAGTTTAGTAGCCTCATCAACCATTAGATAATCGTTATTCCATCATTTTTCAGGCACTCAGTCGCAACGCCATCCAAACCAGGTGCTTTCCGTGCTTACATCACCGCCACCGCCTCCTGCACCTCTTCCCCGGTTATGTCCGCCACAAGTCTTTCTCCCAAAACAGGGATTCGAGCACCACCACCCACAGCAACAATGTCAGCCTTTCTGTTATACCCGACATTCAACAACTTGTCAAAATACTCGGCCCACCTCTTCCGTACATCACCACTTTCTAGCAACATCTGGACTGTTTCATCTTTCACTACCTCCTCCTATCCGGTCTCTCCCTTTCTCGCCCTCTTCACCTCTTTTTCAGATCATCTTTTTGATCTCCTCAAAATTCTGGCCACAACCGTCCCCCACACCTGGCATCAGCATCCCTTTTAGCTCTCCTCACTACCCGCTTCACTTCGTTTCTCATTTCTTTATAGCTTTCAAAAGCCACCGCCAACTTCACCTGCAACCATTTCTCAAACGCTCCTCTTTCCGTGCCACCGCCAGTTTGACCTCCTCGTTCCACCCCTCGCACCCTTTCCTTCTGCACCCGTCCACACACATTCTTCGCATATCTCAGCAACGCATCTCTTAACATCTCCCATTCTTCCTCCAGATCTCTCAGGTCCTGTCCTCTCACGTTGTGATATTCCTCCCTCAACGACTGCAGAAACTCCTCAGCTCTGCTTCTCACATTCAGTTCACTCACTTTCACTACCTCTCTTCCTCCTCCCACTCTTTTGATGCCCTTGCACCTCTGCTCCATGTTTATTCCTCATTCCACCAGCAGACGGTCAGACATTCCTCCACCCTCTCCTCTCAACACCCGCACATCCAACAGCTTCCCCACCACTCTCCTCGAAATCAGTTGAAACAATCAGCGCTCTCTCCACCACTGCACCACGGGCGATCTTTGCCCATGTGTACTTGTGGATATCTCGCTTCTTGAATAAACTGTTCCCGACCACCAACTCCTGCTCCATATATAGACCTATCACGTTTTCTTCACCATAATTTCTACCGGGAACGCCATACCTTCCTATCACATTCTCGACCACTACATCTCCAACTCTCGCATCAAGGTCACCCAGTACAACAACATCGAATTGACCTCCAAAACTCTCAATACACTCACTCAGATAAGTCCAAAATTGCTCCCTCCCCTCTTCACGCTTCTTGCTGCTCAGACCGTATGCACTCACTAATACCCATCTTTCTACGCCTAACTTGACTTTCACCCACATCAATCTTGAGGACACCTCCTTCCACAAGGTAACGCTACTAGCAAACCGATCACACAATATCAACACACTTTCTCGTGCCCAGCCTTCCTCCACACCAGACTTTCTTCCGCTTATCACACCAAACTCACATTCGCCCTTACCTTTCAACTCAGTCTCACTCAGCGCCAACACATCAAACTTCCTCCTCACAAACATCTCGTCAATCTCTCTCCTCTTTACTTCATTTGTCTTCAAGCTATGCACACTCAGCGACCCTAACAATAGGGTTCGGAGAGGCGTGAGCTTCTCCTCCTCCCACTCGTCTTGCCATCTATGAGGAAGGGTTTTACAGAGAACTGGATTAATCGCCCTTTCGCCTCGCCCCTTTTAGTCGCCTTTTACGACACGCAGGGGTTACGGTATCATGATTCTTCACGGGTACGGGGCTCCCTTAGTGTCGCCTTCTACGACACGCAGTGGTTACGGTAGCAAGATTATACGCCCCATTGTTTTGGAAAAAGCCTACGGCAGGGTTGACAGGGAAGTGCTGTGGAGGGTGTTGCGTTTGTATGGCGTGGGCAGAAATCTGTTCAAAGCGTTGCAGAGTTTCTATGTGGACAACAGAGAGTCTGTCAGAGTGGGGAGCGAGGCGAGTGATTGGTTTACAGTGAAAGTGGGTCTGAGACAAGGCTGCGGTATATCTCTCTAGCTGGTCAATCTCTACATGGATGAAGTGGTCAAGAATGTGAAAGCGAGTGTATTGAGTCGTGGCTTGGAGCTGTTGAAAACGAATGGAGGGAATTGAGTCATGCCAGTAACTGTTTGCGGATGATACGGCAATGGTGGCGCATACAGAGGAGAAGCTGTGTAGACTGGCATCGTAGTTTGGAAGAGTGTGTGAGAGGAGGCAGCTTCGAGAGAACGTGGGTTAAAGTAAGTTATGAGATGCTTGAGGAATGTCGACGCAAGTGTGCATAGTGTCCTCCTAAATGGAGAGTTCTAGGAGGAAGTTCAGTGTTTCAAGTATCTGGGCTCCCATGTGGAGAAGACTGAACTAGAGGAAACTGAGGTGAAGTCGCGAATTGAGGAAGAATGAAAAGTGTTGGGTACATTGGAGAGTGCAATGAGTTTCAGGACGTTGGGGATGGAAGCAAAGAGAGGGGGGTTATATGAGGGCATTGTTGATCTAACTGTACTTTACGGTGCTGAGACTCGAGGGGTGAGAACAGGAGAGAGAAGTTTGAATGTTTTCGAGATGAATGTTTGAGGTGCATGGCTGGAATGACGCTAATAGACATATCAATAAAGACGTGGTTCGAATTAGAACGGGGATGGTAAAGAAGCTAAGGACAGAGTTGATTGGCGTATTCTGAGATGGTCCGGGCACATGTTGAGAATGGATGAAGGGAGATTGGTGAAATGCGTGATGTAGGCTGAGGCGAGTGGACGTAGCTCTACATGTAGACCAAAGTTTGGGTGAATGGATGGTGAGAAGCAGGCCTTTGGAAAGAGAGACTTCAGTCTGGAGGAAGCGAGTGAGCGTGCAATGAATAGGCGTGAGTGAAGAAAGATTGTGAATAGATAACTTTTGACGCTGCCCTGATGTGCTTTCCCTTTTTTTAATCTTGTTAAAAAACGTGATGGTCGTGGATGGGGGGCGGTCATCATGACGCGGCAGGAGTAAATTAATCACACTGTGGGGACCTGCTGCAGACACTGATCTCGAACCGCACTCATAACCCAGAGTGTGTGTTGAGAGGTCTTCCGGCCGGACCATTTAGTGCAACAGAGCTAAGTAGTGTGAGCGAACAAGAAGAGTGTGAGGTGCGTCCTGCCGTCGGCCACTCCCCCCTTCCTGCGGGAATTGGCCTAGTACAAAACAAAAATAAAGCCATAATCGAAATATACAATAAAATATTGACTAAGATTAGATTTGAGTGTCAAAGATTTCTAGTGCACTGGAGTCAATGTCCTTCTGGCACCGAACGTGCAACCAGCAGCCAGTGCTGCTATAAATGATCGTCCGTCTCCGGGATTGCTTCTACCCACGGTATGCTCAGGTCGCTATTGTTTATACGGAGAGGTCATAAAAGTGCCCTACTCTAAATGAGCAAGTAAACGGTGGTCCTCCGTGATGGAGGTTTCCATCGGTAGGTAAGATTGAGTGTGATAAATTCACAACAGATCAGATTTGAGCTAAGGGTTTGATTTCTCAAAGGTAGCTAAGAAGCGGTTCCGCACTGAATTGCCTCTGAGGGAACTTAGTAGGCATTAGGCGGAGCCTAGGAGGAAGGTCCAGGAACCGGCTCCTGGGGAAGGTTCTGTGTCGACATTCCGTCCAGGTTGGGCACTCTGCTAAGACATGGGCTAACAGTCCATACAGTATGGACTGTTAGCCCATGGGCTGGCGACACCTATTTTAGGCGTCTGTGCGTTAGTCTACTATGTCCAATTCTCAATTGGCATAGAATTATCTCAGGCTGTCAAGATCGGCTGCTTGATGAGACTTAGGGTATGGGCGTGTCTTGAATAGTACGCAATTTATTTCTCATAGGAACATCAGACCATTCCATGTTCCATTTATTTCGCACAGCTCTTTGAATCCACGGTAAAAGTCTTTATATGGAAGAGGACGCTGTTCTGCTAGGTCAGGCGCCGCTTCAGCTCTTCGCGCCGCTCCGTCCGCCTGCTCATTCATTGCCTGCCACACCATAGTGACGAGGAACCCAGCACAAAACGAACGCTCTTGTTCCTGAGGACAATCGCATAAGCCAGCGCAAGATTGCTGAAACAACAGGGTGGCAATTATTGAAGATCTACAGGGTTTGAAGCGCTAAGCGAATCACTAAATATTGAGATACTGGCATCTGGAAGAGTATCGGCTGCCAAGAGGGCGTCGGCAATGGCCGAGTTCCGCAGTGAAAAATGACGCTGATGGCGGGAGTCTCCTAGCGACGACGCGCCCGGGGAGTACCACTGCACTACCCACAACTTCATCGACTTTCGATCCATCAGTGAAGATATGTAAGGTACCAGCGTGATGGGTCTCTGTACGGGCTATAAAAACAGCCCGAGGATTTTGGGGTGCAGTATCTGCCTTTCGGCCAGAAAAATAGTGAGGGCAGAGCATATTTTCTGGTATATGCCAGATGGGAATAGCATCTTGCGGGAGAGGATCCACCATGATACGTGGCAGCCCAAGCTCAACAATCAGATGCTCAATGCGCTGTGAGAAGCTAGAGGAGGGAGCCAGACTGGGGTGGAACCGTCGGATTGTGGTACATGTAGGGGAGGCGGGGCGAGTTAGGATATGACAATAGAACTGGAGGTCCATTTGTTCTCGTCGCAAGGCAAGGCTAGACTCACCGGTTTCACAAAGAAGGCTGACAATAGGGGAGGAGCGGAAAACTCCAGTACAAACGCCAAGGGTGGTATTGTGGACTGGTTCCAGTGTTAAGAGAATATTTGGTTTCGCGGAGCCGTAGACAACGCATCCGATAGCGCGATAAAGGCGTAATAATGTTTGGTCTGCACCCCAGGTGAAGTGAGATGCAATCCAAAGAGTGATCGATCGCTGTAAGCAATCTATCTTTATCTGCTGCACATGGTACTTCCAGGGTAGTATCTGGTCGACTATTAGTCATAAAAAGCGGACTGTAGGTGGAAAAGGGATCATTTCTCTGGTTCCGTGTGTGTGCGGGATCAATGGATATGAAGTACACATGTTTTGCTTCTGGAGATTGTTAAGCCTCGAACTCCGTCCAAGCTACCACCCGAGCAATTGCACTCTGCAATTGGCGTTGGAGTTGAGACACAGTTGACGCAGATGCGTACATCATTAAGTCGTCAACGTACAGAGAACCATTCACGGAGTGTTTGACCACCCCCGTGATTCCATAAATAGCAATTGCAAATAGAGTGCAAGGAAGGACGTTACCCTGTGGTACCCCTCATCTAGGGTATGAATGTTTGAAACATGATAGCCGATTTTGGCGCGGAAGACTCAGCGTCGGAGGAAGTTCCGAAATAAGAATGCCAACCGACCCCGGAGTCCCATCTGATGGTTCTCTCGGAGGATGCCATAACGCCAGGTTTTATCGTATGCCTTCTGAAGATCGAAGATAACACCGACAGTGTGTTGTTCAATGTCCAAGGCACGTTGGATGTCCGTAACAACGCGTAATAATGCATCCTGCGCCGATATCTTTATAAACCCGAATTGTAATGGGGAGATTAGCGAGTTTGCTTCAAGGTGCCGGGTCAGTCAGGCATTCACAATCTTCTCAACGACCTTCGCTAGACACGAGGTAAGGGCTATGGTGCGGTAGCACGACAATTCATCTGTAGGTTTGCCAGATTTTGGGAAGGACAGAACCACTGCCTCCCTCCACCACTCGGGCGGGATAAGAGTGGGTAGACCAGACTGTGTTGTAAATAAAACATAGATCAGAGAATGCAGAGGGATGTAGGTGGCGGAGCATCTCGTAGGAGATTAGATCCTCACAGGGAGCAGAGAGCTTGGAAGCGCGAATCGCACCGATGATTTCGCCTACAGTGATTGATTCATTGTAAGCTACAGGAAGATTTGTTGCGCAATCCATCATTTTATTCAGCAATGCGTTCTGTGGTACGGAAATTATGGCTATACCCAGAATCTGAGCTAACGGAAGAGTGGTGTGTTGCAAAGAGTTCCGAGTCTTACGGCAGGTCGGTGTGGGTCGTTCCCCCCACCTCTAAGGTTGGAGGAGAATGAGAACAGTATTTTCCCGACATTTTCCGTATGCAGGACCACACATCAGACATGGGTGTGTTCACATTTATGGATGATATGAATCCCCCAGAAAAAGGGGTGGCCGACAGAAAGGCGCACCTCATACCCTTATACGCTCACAATCACATAACTTAGCCCTTTTGAGCTAAAGGGTCCGGCCGGTAACCCCGCAACACACACTCTGGGTCACAAGTGCAGTCCGAAATTCCTTTGTCAGCAGTGGGACCCGACAGTTCACCCCCGCCGCATCATGATAACCGCCCCCCCCACCCCACAACCACATCGACAACGTGATGCCAAGGGTGGGAAAGCACATCAGAGCAGCGTCAAAATCAACCGTTCTCCACTCACGCCTGTTCTTTCCACGCTCTCTCGCTTCTTCCAAATTCATGTCTCTCCTTCCAAACGCCTGCTGAACACGCCATCCATCCACTCAAACTTCGGTCTACCTCAAGGTCTGCGACCACTCGCCTCCGCCTTCATCATCTTCTTTACCAATCTCTCTTCATTCATCATCACCATGTGCCCGAACCATCTCAGAACACGCGAATCCACTCAGTCCTTCAACTTTTCCACCATCCCCGTTCTGATTCGAACCACGCCGTAAAGTGAACCGGTCTCTCAGCGACACTCCAGCCATGCTCCTCAAACATTTCATCTCGGAAACATTCAACCTTCTTCTCTCCTCTGCTCTCACCCCAAAGTCTCAGCTCTGTACAGCACAGTTGGGACAATGACACCCTCGCACAGCCCACTCTTAGCTTCCATCCCCAACGTCCTGCAGCTCATTACACTCTTCAGTGCACACATCACTTTACACCCCTCCTTCATTCGTGACTTCACCTCAGTTTCCACTAGTTCAGTCCTCTCTACATGTGATCCCAGATACTTAAAACACTGAACTTCTTCCAACAACTCTCCATTTGAGGGGGGCACTAATTCTGCTCGCATCAACAGTCCTCGAGCATCCAATTACTTTACTTTTACCCACGTGCACTCGAAGCTTCCTTCTCTTAAGCACTGTAACAAACTCAGACACAAGCCGCCTACATAGCTTCTCATCTGAATACGCCACCAGCGCCGTATTATCCGCAAACAGCAACTGGCTAAACTGCTAACCCCGCCTATTTGCTCCCAACAGTTCCAAGCCACGACCAAGCACACTCACGTTCGCCTCCCTGACCACTCCATCTTTGTAGAGATTGAACAGCCAGGGAGACATCACGATGCCTCGTCTCAGACCCACTTTCACTGTGAAATAATCACTCACCTCGCTACCCACTCTGACACATGCTCGGCTGCCAACTCAGAAACTTTGCACCGCATTCAAATGGTTTCAGCCCACTCCATACAAACGCAACACCCTCAACAGCACTTCCCTGTCAATCCTGTCGTATGCTTTTCCCATATTCATGAAGGCCCAGAACACATCCTTTCCCTTCGCAAGGTACTTCTCACAGACCTGTTTGACTGTGAAGATCTGATCGGTACACCGTCTACCTCTTCTAGAGCCGCACTGTTCCTCTCCATTGCGCAATCCGTACATTCTCTAATCCTTTTGATCAGCACTCTCCCATACAACTTACCGACCACACATAACAAACTGATATCTCTTGAGTTGCAGCATTCATTTATATCTCCTTTACCCTTATACAGCAGGACAATGCAGGCACTGCGCCACTCAATCGATACCACGTTCGCCACTAAACATATGTTCGGTAGCCTCACCAGCCATTCGACAATCGTTATTCCATCCTTTTTCAGGCACTCAGTCGCCGAGCCCTCCATACCAGGGGCTTTCCCTGCTTTCATCACCTCCACCGCCTCCTGCACCTCTTTTCTCTTCCCTAGTAATGTCCGCAAAAAGACACTCTCCAAAAACCGGCATCCGCGCACCACCACCCACAGCAACAATGTCAGCCTCTCTGTCAGTCTTGACATTTAACAATTCATCAAAATACTCAGCCCACCTTATCCGTACACCGTCACTTTCCGTCAACAACTGTGCGTTTTTATCTTTCACCGCCTCCTCCTTTCCGGTCTCTCCCCTTCTCAACCTCTTAACTTCTTTCTAGAACATCTTTCTGTTCTCCTCAAAAGTCAGGCACAACCGTCTATTACACCTGGCATCAGCGGCCCTTTTGGCTCTCCTCACAACTCGCTTTACCTCCTTCCTCTTACAGTTGTCATATGCCACCACCGACCGCGCTAGCAACCATTCCTCAAATGCTGTTTTTGTCTGCGCCACCGCCATTTTGACCTCCTCATTCCACCCGTTCGGTCTGCACCCGCCCACACGGCGAACACCACACACATTTATCGAATTTCTCAACAGATTAGAGTGACAAGGCTTTCTAGGGCGCTGGAGTAATCGTCCTTCTGGCGCCCAATGTCAAACCAGCAATTAGTGCTGCATCAAGTTAGTCTTTGTTTTTCTTATTTTTCAATGTTCGAGTTAGGTTAACTACAGCGCAAAATCAAAGTCCTTTGCGCGGCGAACGTCTATGGTGTGTACGGGTGCCACAACAGGCACAAGATCTCCTAAGGTACTGAGGCCATATGGTCCCAGCACTCCCCGGATGGCAGTAAGGAGGAATAACACATTAGCTACTTACCCTGCTATAGAGCCCCAAGGATCCGCAGTAGTCCTTAAGGCGCGGGCTACGCGCTCCAACACCTGCTGAGGGGGAAGATGAAGAAGAGACAGAAAACGGGGATCCCATGCATGAGATCTACACCAGGTGTAGGGAATTTCACGCATGAGAACAGCAAGAATGGAAAGAAGAAGAAGGAATAGTCGTAGAAAAAAGTTGCATGAAACGAGGTTAATGAGTAGTGCGCATGAAAGGAGTGCATTGGGAGAAATATACAGGGGCTTGAATACAGTAATGGGGCTTGAAGAGTTATTTGTAGAGGGATTGGAGTACATGTAACTGCTTAATTTACTATTGTGGCCAGGCCGGCGCCCGGTCGAGCATCGGCAGTGGGTGGGACAAAGTGGGCTTTATACCCACTGGAAAACGATGGTTTGTTCGACCCCAGGAGAGTTTCCCGGAGACAAACCACCATTGGATTATACGTATGGGTTAATTTCAGTAGTTCAGCATAGCTAGCACAATATCCTCTAGTGTTCCATTGAAGGACGAGTGTATCGGACATGGAAAATTCAAGGCAGAACAGATTAGGATCTAAGCTTGAGTTGATGTGGTCTTGTTCAATATCGTACCCGCACACAAATATTACTCACGGCCTGTTGGCTGTGCTTAGCGAGTATTACTATAGCTTCTTTTATGGTAATGAGTCAACGCAAGGTCATTTCCGGTTGGTCATTATCGTACAGGTCCAAGCCAGTACTCTCGGCGCGGGTCAACGACAAACGAGAGTCTCCGGTTTGGGATGCAGATAGAATGGGATGACTATCACTTGGCAGAGTATTCAGCGCATTTCCCCTGGGATTACAGTTTGGGGTGGCTGGGCGAGGAAGAGACGGAGAGGCATTTGGTGCCCTAATGTGGGCACCAAAAAGACATTTGAGTTGAGGAGTAACCTGGCTAACCTGCATGCCTACTAAGGGAAATCTAGGTTGGGCTTGAAGCAAGGTGAGTTTAGTTTTAGACGACAGATCGCGAGCTTTCATCTTGTGTGTTTGGCGAGGGACGCGTAGGAGTGGTAGCATCTTTTCATGCGGTGTTGTCTCCAGCGATGGTAGATCGTCATCCAAATCAAGATCTGGGACTCCAATCAGGCGTCGATAAGCAAGTGCGGGCCGGGGCGAGGTGGAAGTGACTGGAGGCATCTCTAATAGGATTTCCGAGTTATCGGATAGTTGACACCAGTGTACTCTTCAATTCTGTTTCGCCGTCGTTTCCCTCTGTATATTTGGGTGACTTGCTGATCCGCGATTCCAGTAAAAATATCGTCGTCGGAGTGGTTTAATCTCTTTTTTATAATGGATGGTTCCTTGTATCGAGTCAAGAGTAGGGTGTTCGTCAATTTCAACATGTATATTATTTAGTTGTTTTAGGTTCTGAATTTTCAAATTTTGTTTCTCATCTCTCACCTCCACCAGGAGGGAGCCACTCTTAAGCTCACTGATACACTCAGGTGGTCCCCCAAGTGCAGCGTGGAGTTGTCGATTAGCTTGTATTGTATTCGTATCTGCCAGGTTCTGTCCCGTGACAGCCTTGACGGTGAAGAACTTATTTAGCGTTTCTTATGAAAGATTTTCAAGTATTTACTGGTCTTCAACGTATGAGGTCGTAGGCGATTGCGGCGGCTTCTCCCTCGATGTCGTCCGGGAGCAGCATGTGCGCACCTGCGTCACGATCTTATGCCTTGTAATAAAAGTCCACCCCACCAGAGGTGGGGGGGAAGGCTGTTGTCGACTTATCATTCTCCATCAGGCAGCCTCGGTTAAAGAGGGTTTACGTCCATAACTTGGGCGCGACCGCCGGGTGATGGCGGTGTAGAAAATCGTTCACCAGATGAAGACGCTGATACATCGTTATCTTGCGGCACCCGTAGTTCAGAGTTTCCAAGGGAGAAGTCTGGGTTGTCATCATTTGCTGGTTTTCTGTTAAGCAATCCACATGTTCCGAGGAGCCCCCTCAACATGCCACGCCTACCTTGGACCGCATATAGCAAGTGTTTTCTGGCTCTTTCAACGAGCAACACTTGTGAGCTATGTGGGGTTCGTTTCCCCTGCACACAGTATTTCGACGGTTAAGCAGGACCTTCCAACAGCTCTACCCCAGCAACAGGTTTGCTAAAGGTTGTCCCACCCCTCGGTCCACCATATCGGAGAGGCCAAATGCAGCCATATCATTTACAGCGTTATCAGTCGTCAACTTTGCTACTTTTGGCCACCTTGACAGTTGTGAAGTACAGATTCAAGAAAATATGCGTAAAATTAATTTTAAAAAATTATTATAATAATAACAACAACAACTAACAGAAAGGAAATATAAAATAAAGTCATGAAGCCAGAGAAATGCAAAAGATAAAATAAAATAGAGAATGGTGACGAAAAAAAACTATGGGGGAAAGTTGTCAAGATAACAAGAGAGATAGCTACGTTAATTGAGTTTCAACAAAACAAACGAGGTAAAAAGAGTAAACAGGGTGAAAGCATAACCAGGAAAGGGTAGAGAAGAAGAGATAGTGAAGAGTAAAGAATAGTAGGGTCTGAAAGGAAAACAAGGCGTTCACCCCGGTTGGATCGTGACCTATTGCGACCCGTGAACCAGTAGCTTTAAGAGGAGAGATATTGACTAAATGGGCAATCTAACAGACACATCCAACTTAACTGACCTGAGGGGATGGTTGTCCGGCAGCGAAAACACGAAGTGTGAGATGTAGTAGAGGTTGCTTACGATGTGCTGACACTGGGCCTCTATCAAGGCCATTGTCAGTAAGCCCTGCAGCTCTTCTTCAGATACCATCGCAGATCCGCACTCTGACGAAGAAAACCGCGCGTCAAACACACCCACTAAATCAAGCAAAATAAAAGCATTTACATGAAGACAATTATATAGCTATTGTACAGAGTGGATCCTGAGTTCGCATGGCACTAGCAGGTTCATGAGGGCAACAGACCCTTCCGGGAAGCTGAAAGTTGCCTTCTTCTCATTTCATGTGAAGCCAACCACACTCATACAGATACAGACACTAGGCCGCATCCCCCAGAAAGGGGGGTGGTCGACGGCAAGGCGCACCTCACACCCTCATACGCTCACACAACTTAGCCCTTTTGTGCTAAAAAGTCCGGCCGGTAGCCCCTCAACTTGCAATCTGGGTCCCGAGTGCAGTCCGAGGATCCGTCGTCAGCAGCAGGGCCCGACAGTTTTCACTGGTTTACCCCCGCCGCGTCGTAATGGCCGGGCCCCCCCACCCACGACCATCCCGACAGCGGGATGCCAAGGGCGGGAAAGCACATCAGAGAGCGTCAAAATCAACAGTTCACAACCATTCTCCACTCACGCCTGTTCATTGCACGCTCTCTCGGAACCTCCACATTCATGTCTCTCCTTCCCAACGCCTGCTTCAGACCATCCATCCATCCAAACTTCGGTCTACCTCTAGGCCAGCGACCATTCGCCTTCCGCATTCATCACCCTTTTCACCAATTTCCCTTCATCCATCCTCTCGATGTGCCCGAACCATCTCAGTACACGCGAATCCACTCTGTTCTCCAACTTCTTCACCATCCCTGTTCTGATTCGAATCACGTCGTTGGTGATCCGGTCTCTGAGCGTTACTCCAGCCATGCTCCTCAAACACTTCATCTCAAAAACATTCAACCTTCTTCTCTCCTCTGCTCTCACCCCCCAAGCCTCAGCTCCATAGAGCACAGTTGGGACAACAACACCTTCGTACAGCCCTCTTTTTGCTTCCATCCCCAACGTCCTATAGCTCATTACACTCTTCAATGAACCCAACACTTTACATCCCTACTTCACTCGCACCTTCACTTCAGTTTTCACTAGTTCAGTTATCTCCACATGGGAGCCCAGATACTCAAAACACTAAACTTCCTCCATGAGCTCTTCATTTAGGGTGACATGGACATAGACAAACGACAAAAAACCATGCCCTGGTGTCCACAACAATAGACACACACCACACGGGTGGCAATGCATTAACTGCCACCCAACCCATAACATCAATACAGATATCATTAACTCCACACCCCGTGGCCTCACCCCCACCCCTAACATCACCACACCAACCCCAAGCCAATGCCAAACGCCTAAATATATTGCAAATAAACACAAACGGCATTGGTGAGAAGCAAGTGAGAACTGAAACATTTCTTACACAAACACCACATCCACATCGCCCTACAACAGGAAACAAAATTTAAACATTCCAAAACACCAAAGTTTCCTGGATGCACAACACTCCGCCACGACCATCCTAACAACGATACTACACTAGTACATAAAAATCTCCACTTCACCAACACAACCGATTTTACCATCGCAAACTCCCCCCTGACCGCACCCAGGAACTATAATCACTACACAAACATAAAAAAAAACGTTTATTTAGCATTTAAATCCCTCCATCTAGTTCATATCCATCTCACTATATGCCCCACCTGGGCTACCTTAATACAACCACTAACACCTTCGCTCTAGGTGATTTCAACGCACACGACCTCTCCTGGCTCGCCATGCAAGGAGGTGACAGGAGGGGTGGTGTTTTCCTTGAACAGCTAGATACACTCATCACGCTCAACAACGCTGACACCCACTCGCAAGCCTTTTAATCCCAACACACTAGTCTCCTCCAGACGTCTCATTCTGCTTTCCCAATCTCACGCTAAATTGTAAATGGGCGGTCGACAATGACATGTCATTCGACCACCTACCAATAGTCATTAACTACCAACTTCGATCCCCAATCCACAAGAAGCCCCCTCACACCTTTCGTAACTATAGGAGAGCAGACTGGGACGAATACACAACATCAATTGAAATCACCATACAAGACTTTGACATCACCCAATACACATCCATTGACATAGCAGACAGACAACATATACCCGCCAGGTTCGTCCGTGGCTTCAATCCAGCCTTCTCGACCAACATTAGGCGGAAAATTCAACAGTGAAACCACCTTCGTTTTTCACCCACCACCAACGACCGAATCCCCGAGATTCAAATCCTTAACGCAGAAATAGATGCAGATACCCGGGAGCAATAGACGAACTATGACGGGACGTGCTTGCAAACACTAACTTCCGAGCCTCACCATCCAAATTATCGAAACTCATTAGGAGCCTCAACAACACAGACACGAACCACATGGACACACATGAAGCAAGCCTTCCACCCAACACTCACACCATACCATCAGACAAAATAACAAGCGTACATACTTAACGAACACTATGCAAACACTTGCCACCTACCACACCACCCCAACAACAGGAGGATAATCAAACAGCTACACGGATTGCAGGCCGATCCAAACACTGATACCCCCTACACACCAGCCATGACAATATCCGCCATCCGCCAGACCAAACATTCCTCGGCAACGGGCCCAGACGGTATATCATACACTCACCTCAAACACATAGGGACACACGCCATCGCGGCTCTAAGACATTTTCAACTTTTCCGTATTACACAATACAATACTTGACATCTGGAAACATGTTAAAATCATACCCATCCCGAAACATAACTACATAAGTCCCTACAGATCCAGCCTTATACAGACCAATTTCCCTCTTCCCAATCAACTCGAAAATCTTGAAAACTGGTTCAGAACAAAATTATTGCACACATCCTACTCGCTCCTACACAACACGGTTTCAAGGCCTAACACTCTACAACCACACTCCTCACCAGCCTCACCCAGACCATCCATGAAGGCCTCAACGAAAATAAGTCAGGCAAACGAACCCTGGTATGCGCAATCGATATTAGTAAGGCCTTCGACACAGTTCTAAGACACGTCCTCATAAACAAAATACTCAACACCCACATCCATCCAAATTACAAGAAGTGGCTTGCTAATTTCCTCTCCGGTAGCCATGCACACTGTCGACAACAAAAAGCCTTCTCGAATCCGCCACTTCCCAAATGGTGTCCCACAGGAATCGGTGTTTCCCCTCCCTCTTCAATGCCTTTATGCACGACCTGCCCATTCCAACAGAACCCAACACCCCCATCAGCTGCACGACTCCAGCAGTACCCAAACGCCCTTGAAGTCTGGCTGCTGGACAACAAAATGAAAGTGTCCACAAGCAAGTAATCCCTCATACTGTTGACTCTGGATAACAGTGAACACCGCATCCACCCCCATGGCACGCTCGACATCACCCCTTAACTCCACAGCCCAACTAAAACTATCCTTGGATTTACTTATGATACGAGGTTGACATTAAAGCCTCACACAATCAACATCGGCACCAAAACCAGAGCCAAACTCCAGGGTACTCACTACAACATCTTACAGTCACTCCAAGGAATCAATTACAACACTATACAAACAGCATTGTCGCCAGCGTTAGAAACTTGCTACCGTATCCACCGCGTGTCGTAGAAGGCGACTAAAAGGGCGCCCCGTTGCCGAAAGTAGAATCCTGCTACCGCAACTCCAGCGTGTCGTAAAAGGCAACTAGAAGGGGCGGAGCGAAGGGGCTAGGAATCCCGTTCTCTGTAAAACCCTTCCTCAAAGACGGCAGGACAAGCGGGGGGAGGAGAGGCTCACGCCTCTCCGAACACTATTGTTATGGTTGCTGAATGTGCGTAGCTGTAGCACGAATGATGTAAAGAGGAGGAAGATTGGTGAGATGTTTGTGAGGAGGAAGTTTGATGTGTTGGCGCTGCGTAGGACGAAATTGAAAGGTAAGGGAGAATATGAGTTGGGTGTGGTAAGTGGAAGAAAGTCTGGCGTGGAGGAAGGTTGGGCACGAGAAGGTGTGGTTTTGATATTGAGTGATCGGTTGACTAGTAGCGTAAACGAGTGGAAGGAGGTGTCCTCAAGATTGATGTGGGTGAAAGTTGAGTTAGGCGTAGAAAGATGGGCATTTGTGAGTGCTGGCAGCGAGAGGCGTGAAGAGGAGAGGGAGCAATTCTGGACTGACCTGAGTGAGTGTATTGAGAGTTTTGGAGGTCATTTCAATGAAGTTCTACAGGGTGACCTTAATGCGAGACTTGGAGATGTAGTGGTGGAGAATGTGATAGGAAGGTATGGCGTTCCCGGTAGAAATGACAATGGAGAAAACCTGATAGGTTTATGTATGGAGCAGGATTTAGTGGTCGGGAACAGTTTGTTCAAGAAGCGAGATATTCACAAGTTCACATGGGTAAGGATGGCCCATTGTGCAGTGGTGGAGTGGTGCAGTGGTGGATTTTGTGCTGATATCGAGGAGAGTGATGGGGAGTGTGTTGGATGTGCGGGCGTTGAGAGGGAGGGTGGATCGGTGTCTGACCATCTGCTGGTGGAAGGTAGGTTAAGAGTGGAGCAGAAGTGGAAGGGCAACAAACAAGTGGGAGGAGGAAGAGAGGTAGTGAAAGTGAGTGGACTGAATGCGAGAAGTAGAGCCGAGGAGTTCCAGCAGGCGTTGAGGGAAGAATATGACAACGTGAGAGGACAGGACCTGAGTGATGTGGAAGAAAATGGGAGGCATTAAGGGATGCGTTGCTGAGATGTGCCAAGAAGGTGTGTGGTGTGCGCCGTGTGGGCGGGTGCAGAAGGAAGGGTTGCGAGTGGTGGAACAAGGAGGTCAAACTGGCGGTGGCACAGAAAAGAGGAGCGTTTGAGGAGTGGTTGCAGGTGTAGTCGGTGGTGGCTTATGAAAGCTACAAAGAAAGAAGAAGAGAGGTGAAGCGGGTGGTGAGGAGAGCCAAAAGAAACGTTGATGCCCGGTGGGGCAGACGGTTGTGCCAGAATTTTGAGAACAAAAAGATGTTCTGGAAAGAGGTGAAGAGGGTGAGATAGGGAGAGACCGGAAAGGAGGAAATGGTGAGAGATGAAAATAGCCAGTTGTTGTTGGAAAGTGGTGATGTACGGAAGAGGTGGGTCGAGTATTTTGTTGAGTTATTGAATGTCGAGGATGACAGAGAGGCTGACATTGTTACTGTGGGTGGTGGTGCTTGGATGCCAATTTTGGGCAAAAACTTGTGGCGGACATTACCAGGGAAGAGGTGCAGGAGGCGGTGGACGGGATGAAAGCAGGGAAAGCCCTTGGTTTGGATGACTTTGCGACCGAGTGCCTGGAGAAGGATGAAGTAACGATTGTCGAAAGTTGGTGAGGTTACTGAACTTGTGTTTTGTGGTAGGCGTGGTATCGATTGAGTGGCGCAGTGCCTGCATTGTTCCGCTATATAAGGGCAAAGGAAATAAAAAATGAAAGCTGCAGCTTGAGAGGTATCAGTCTGTTATGAGTGGTTTGTAAGTTGTACGGGAGAGTGCTGATTAACAGGATTAGAGACTGCACGGACTGCGCAATTGGAAAGGAACAGTGTGGCTTTAAGAGTGGTAGAGGTTGTACCGATCAGATTTTTGCAGTGAGACAGGTCTGTGAGAAGTACCTAGCCAAAGGATAGGATGTGTTCTGGGCCTTCATGGATCTGGAGAAGGCATACGACAGGATTGACAGGGAAGCGCTGTGGAGGGTGTCGCGTTTGTATGGAGTGGCCGGACATCTGTTGAAACGGTGCAGAGTTCCTACGCTGTCAGCCGAGCATGTCTCGGAGTGGGAAGCGAGGTGAGTGATTGGTGATGCTGTTCAACCTCTATTTGGATGGAGTGGTCAGGGAGGTGAACGCGAGAGTGCTGGGTCGTGGCTTGGAACTGTTGGAAGCGAATGGGCGGAGTTGGCAGTTGAACCAGTAGCTATTTGCTGATGATACGGCCCGGGTTGCGGATTCAGGGGAGAAGCTATGTTGGCTAGTGTCTGAGTTTGGTAAAGTGTGTGAGAGGAGGAAGCTTCGAGTGAACGTGGGTGAGAGAAAAGTAATGAGATGCTCGATGACTGTCGATGCGAGCAAAATTAATGTCACCCTAGATGGAGAGCTATTGGAGGAACTTCAGTGTTTCAAGTATCTTGGCTTCCATGTGGAGATAACTGAACAAGTGGAAACTGAAGTGAAGGCGCGAGTGAAGGAGGGGTGTAAAGTGTGGGGTGCATTGAAGAGTGTAATGAGCTGTAGGACGTTGGGGATGGAAGTAAAGAGAGGGCTGTATGAGGGTGTTGTTGTCCTAACTGTGCTCTACGGAGCTAAGACTTGGGGGGTGAGAGCAGAGGAGAGAAGACGGTTGAATGTTTTCGAGATGAAATGTTTGAGGAGCATGGCTAGAGTAAAGCTGAGAGACCGGATCGCCAACGACGTGGTTCGAATCAGAACAGGGATGGTGAAGAAGTTGAAGGACAGAGTGGATTCGCGTGTTCTGAGATGGTTCGGGCACATGGAGAGGATGGATGAAGGGAGATTGGTGAAAAGGGTGATGAATGCGGAAGCGAATGGTCGCTGGCCTAGAGGTAGACCGAAGTTTGGGTGGATGGATGGTCTGAAGCAGGCGTTGGGAAGGAGAGACATGAATGTGGAGGTGGCGAGAGAGCGTGCAATGAACAGGCGTGAGTGGAGAATGGTTGTGAACTGTTGATTTTGACGCTGCTCTGATGTGCTTTCCCGCCCTTGGCATCCCGCTGTCGGGATGGTCGTGGGTGGGGGGGCTCGGCCATTATGGCGCGGCGGGGGTAAACCAGTGAAAACTGTCGGGCCCTGCTGCTGACGACGGATCCTCGGACTGCACTCGGGACCCAGATTGTAAGTTGAGGGGCTACCGGCCGGACTCTTTAGCACAAAAGGGCTAAGTTGTGTGAGTATGAGCGTATGAGGGTGTGAGGTGCGCCTTGCCGTCGGCCACCCCCCTTTCTGGGGGGTGCGGCTCAGTGTCTGTATCAGTACTAACAATTCATCAGGCCCGTAATCTCCTACACGAACACCGCTTGGTCCTCGGACCTTAGACCCACACACGTCAACTCCTTGCAAAGGATGCAGAACACGGCCTTGCGCATCGCAACGGGCTGTACACAGACCACACCCATTCTGCACTTACACGAAGAAACCAAGGTCCTCCCTCTCAAGCATCATCTTGATATGAGAGGGACTCAATTCTTCAACAAGATTTCAGACCAGGCAAGCCCCTGTCACAACCTCCTGAACCCTTGTCCAACCGACCGACCCTTACATGACACACCGATAACACACTTTGGTTCCCTTTACGTGACCATTCCTGAACCTGCAGATAGCACATCTATGCACGAACAGATACACACATACTTCACAGCTCTTGCATTGAATGAACACTTAGTCAACATGATATTGCAGAGCCACCCGCCTGGGGTGGACGTGGAGGAGATGGGGTTGCCTAATACGGACAGGGTCCACTTGTCGAGGCTGCGGTGTGGGCACCACACGACCCTACAGTCATACCAGCTTAGACTGAGAAATGTCCCTTCCTATCTCTGTTTGATGTGCATGGGTTCACCCGATACGGTCGAGCACGTCATGACGTCGTGCCCATCACCCGCACCCGGCAGGCTCCACCATAAAATCACGTCGATGCGTGACCTATGGGAGCGCTCGCGCGACAGCATCAGCTACCTCAGGGGTACAGTCTCAATATAGGGCCTTTCAACTGCGGTAGCACCTTCAAAACACACACGTCGGTTGGTTTCTGGGCCTCGGGCTGTGCGCTGGCCGTGACTCCTCCATCGTAGGGGGAGTTGGGGTTTAGCAAGCAACAACAACAAGGCAGTCAATAACCCACCCACAAATACATGTTTCTGCCGAACTTAACTCGAGCTCTGTGACAGTTGATAGCCAAATCCTTCTTGCCTTTTACAGAGAGGGAACAAGCATAGATGTGCTCATGGAGATGCAAGAACAATCTATGATCGTCCTATATTACAAATTACCCTACTTTGAATAAATTTAATAGCAAGTTGTGTACATGATACCAACAGGAATATGAGTTTTTTTATTGTTCTCACCAGCACCAGTAAAGGTGTGCAGCTCTGCCCGCGCCTGTTTAGCGTGTGCCTCCAGTAATTGCACGGCAGCGTGCATACAGTGCAGCCTGTCAAGCGCACTCTCCAGCGTGTCCAATGCCGCCAGCTCCACTACTGCAGCTGGTGTGGCTACTGGCGTGCTAGGAGCGGCAGGGAGTCGAAGCTGCTCTGGTGTGAAGCAGGCCACGCGCAGGTGCTTGAATCGTAAGCTAACCAGGTCATCCATGGTGCCACATCGCTCGCGTACTCGCCACCATACTACGCTATGGCACCAGCCAACCACGATGCTGCTAGCAAAGAACATAAATGCTAGCTATACAGAGAGCACTTATTATATTTAATTTAGAAGACGAAGCTGTTAGCCGGAGCATTACAGATGGAAATAATAATGGATCGTACTAAAACAAAAGTAGCATGGTGTTTAGTAAATGACTGTTATTCCAGTTGTAGCAGATTTCATGACAAAAAAGTAACTAAATATGTTAACAAAACATTGATCCCAGTAGATGAGTCTCACAAGTCAAGAGCGTTGTACAGCAGATCCTGGAACAAGGTGTTAGTTTGGCATGCGGAGCTATGCCTTCGAATCAAATTGTCCCAGGCATCAAGCAATAAGTCGTGCAGGTCGCCCTGGAGGTGTGGTAGAGGCTGTGAGGCTGCTGCCTTCAGCTGCCAGCCACTGAGTTGCTCCGACAGACGTTGCAAGACAGGGCCGTGGCAACTAAACCCTCTCAAGAATTGCTCCGCTCTGAGGGCATCAGAGAAGGTAGAGAAAAAATCATGCTCAATGATATTATTAATTGATACATTACACACAGGCAAGAGTGCAAGAAGGTAGTATTAAACACTTGATTATTTCTAGGCTTTCCTTTCGATGCAAATCAGGCATGTATGAGGCTGTGGTAAGCTAAATTTCCATAGGATTGCAGATTGTTTTGGATTGGGTAAGTTTAATATACACCAGCCAAAACTGATAGACAAAAGAGCTTTAGTATATATGGTTATGGGAGAGTGACAGATACTTTGGTTTATCCAAGTTGCTCACTGCATTACTGTTTTATAGGATAATTTTTTGAGACATATCATGATAATACATTTCAAAATTGTTAAATGAAAGCAAAAGCATATCCATACTTTACCATCTAACTTGTATTGCATTGCCATATATATGCATGAATAAATGTTGACATTTTCATACCTACTGTAATTAATTTAGAAAATCATGTCTGACCCATAGCGGGGGTGTTAGCATACGGCTACCGTAACCCCTGCGTGTTGTAGAAGGCAATTAAAAGGGGAGCCCTGCAGCCCGAGCTTAGGATAGTGCTTCTGCAACCCCTGCGCGCCGTAGGAGGCGACTAAAAAGAGGCGGGGCAAGGGAGGCTAGGTATTTCCTCCTCTGTAAAATTCTCCCCAAAAGTAGGCAAGACGAGCGGGGGGAGGAGAGGCTAACGCCTCTCTAAACCCTATTGGTAAGGTCACTGAATGTGTGTGGTTGTAGTACGAATGAAGCAAAGAAACAAGAGGAAGTTAGATGTGTTGGCGATGAGTAAGACTAAGTTGAAGGGGAAGGGCGAGTGTGAGTTTGGAGTGGTAAGTGGAAGGAAGTCAGGCGTGAATGAAGGTTGGGCAGGAGAAGGTGTGGTGTTGTTATTGAGTGATCAACTGGCTAGTAGCATTACTGAGTGGAAAGAGGTGTCTTCAAGATTGATGTGGGTGAAAGTTAAGTTTAGCATAGAAAAATGGGTATTTGTGAGTGCGTACAGACCAGGTAGCATGAATAGTGAGGAGAAGAGGGAATAATTTTGGACTGATCTGAGCGAGTGCATTGAGAGTTTGTAGGAGATGCAGTAGTGGATAATGTGATAAGGAGGTATGGCATTCCTTCTAGGAATGACAGTCGAGAAAACCTCGTAGGTTTATGCATGGAGCAGGAGATGGTCATCAGAAACAACGTGTTCAAGAAGTGAGATAACCACAGGTACACATGGGTAAGGATGGCCCACGGTGCAGTGGTGGAGAGAGCGTTGACGTATTTTGTGCTAATTTTGAGGAGAGTGTTGGGATGACTATTGGATGTGCGGGTGTTGAGAGGAGAGGGTGGAGGAGTGTCTGACCATCTGCTGGTGGAAGAAAGATTAGGCGTAGAGCATAGATGGAAGGCGAACAAAAGAGAGAGAGAAGGAAGGGAGGTGGTGAAAGTGAGTGAGCTATATGAGGAAAACAGAGCGGAGGAGTTCCAGCAGACATTGAGGGAGGAATTTGACAGCATGAGAGGGCAGGACCTGCAAGATGTGCCTTGTTGAGATGTTCAAGGAATGTGTGGGCGGGTGCAGACAGATGTGCTGCGAGTGGAGGGTCAAGGAAATCGAAGTGGAGGTGAGGCAGAAGAGGAGAGCTTTTGAGGAGTGGTTGCAGGCAAAGTTGGTGGTGGCCTATGACAATTATAAGGAAAGGGGAAATGAGGTAAAGCAAGTGGTGAGGAGAACCAAAAGAGACGCTGATGCCAGGTGGGGCAGACGGTTGTGCCAGAATTTTGAGGAGAACAAATATATGTTCTGGAAAAAGGTTAAGAGGGTGAGAAAGGGAGAGACCGGAAAGGAGGAGACAGCGAAAGATGAAAATATCTAGTTGTTGACAGAAAGTGGTGGTGTACAAAAAAGGTGGTTTGAGTATTTTGATGAATTGTTGAATGAAGAGGATGACAGAGAGGCTGCTATGTTGCTGTGGGTGGTGGTGCGCGGATGCCGGTTTTTGGAGAGAAACTTGTTGCAGACATTATTAGGGAAGAGGTGCAGGAGGCAGTGGAGGTGATGAAAGCAAAGAAAGCCCCTGGTTTGGATTGCATTGCGACAGAGTGCCTGAAAAAGGGTGGAATAACGTTTGTCAAATGGTTGGTGAGGCTACTGAGAATTTGTTTTGTGACAAGCGTGGTACCAATGAGTGGCGCAGTGCCTGCATTGTCCCGCTGTATAAGGGCAGACGAGATAAAAATTATTGCTGCAACTCATGAGGTATCAGTTTTTTGTGTGTGGTCAGAAAGTTGTATGGGAGTGCTGATCAAAAGGATTAGATAATGTATGGATTGCGCAATTGGAGAGGATCAATGTGGCTTTAGGAGTGGTAAAGGGTGTGCGGATCAGATTCTTGCAGTGCGACAGGTCTGTGAGAAGTTTCTAGCAAAGGGAAAGGAAGTGTTCTGGGCCTTCATGGATCTGGGAAAGGCATACAACAGAATTGACAGGGAAGCCCTGTGGAAAGTGTTGCATTTGAATGGAGTAGGCGGAAAGCGGTGCAGAGTTTCTAAGTTGGCAGCCAAGCTTATGTCAGAGTGGGAAGCAAGGTGAGTGATTGGTTCACAGTAAAAGTGAGTCTGAAACGAGACTCCCTGGCTGGTTTAATCTCTATTTGAACGGAGTGGTCAGGGAGGTGTTTACAAGTGTAGGAAGACAACAACAGGCCTATTGGCCCAAACTAGGTTGCCTTTTGATAGCAAGAGGGTTAGTTCTGGAGTAGGACGTCTAAGAGGCCTATTGACCCAAACTAGGTTGACTTTTGATAGCAAGAGGATTAGTTCTGAAGTAGAATGTCTAGGAGAGCTTCGTGTGCCATTTCTGTTTTTCTTCATAACAGGAAATGGAACAGTTTAGCTATTTATCGGCACAACCATTGCTGAAACTTTGCATTTGTCTACATTAAATTTCATTTGCCACTTGTCTGACCAATCAACAATTTTGTTCATGTCTAGTTAGATCTGCTGACACTCTAGTTCAGTCTGCACTTTTCTTCCGATCTTAGTATTGTCTGCAAACTTGCTAATGTTTGAGAGTACGTTGCTATTGAGATCGCTAATGAATATTATAAAGAGAACAGGCACTAACACGGATCCTTGAGGCACGCCGCCTGTAACAATACACCAGGGGGAGGAAGCTCCGTTAAGTACAACTCGCTGCCGTCTGTCCGTAAGCCAGCATTTTATCAAGTTGTTAAGCTTGCCTTGAATACCGATGCTGTGAAATTAACTAATTGGGCGCTTGTGGTGAGGCTTTATCAAAGGCCTTTTGGAAGTCAAGTAAATGATATTGATTGGAAATTTTGAGTCATGGATTTCGATTATATTTCTGAAAAAGAGTAGCAGATTTGTAAGATAGGAATGGTTGTGTCAGAAGCCATGCTGGGAGTTACCAATCAATTTGTTTGATTCAAAGAATTCTGTCATTTTATCCGTTATAAAACTTTCGATCAACTTGCCAATGACTGAGGTGAGACTAATTGAACGGTAGTTGCCGGGACACTTTTCGTCCCCTTTATTTAAAAATTGGGGTAACATTGGTCTCATTCCATTTGGAGGGGCAGGTGCCATTTGTGAGAGATCGGGTGAAAATGTTTAATAAATGTTCGGCGATTTCGTTTTAAGTCTCTTTTAGTATTCTAGGATAAATTTGGTCTGGACCTAAAGATTTGGTGACTTTCAAATTATATATATATTTAATAACTTTGAAGGGGGAAAAGTTCACTGTGGTGGGGGCTTCAATTCGTTTTGCCGCTATGATATCCTCAGGATTAGGAATATCCTGATTCTCTAACGTTAATACAGAGCAAAAATATTCATTTAGTAGAATACTCATTTTGGTGTGGTCTGTTTCTAGCTCACTAACATTGTTCTCGAGAGGACCTATTACAGAATTTGAATTATTTTACTCGAAATATAACTAAAAAATGGTTTCGGATTAGTGTTGGCATTGGCAGCAATTTCATTTTCATAGTCTTTCTTCTTACGGTTCAGGACCCTCTTTAGATCTCGTCTGCTAATTTTGTACTCATTTTTTGCTACGTCGTCATGTGGATGTCTCTGCTTTATTGAATGCTTTGCTTTCTTTTGTGAATGAAGGCGCTGCAATTCTCCTTTCCAGTATTTGGGCTGATAGGCTGCTGTTCGCCTGTTTTTGCGTGGGGTTTGCTCATGTTCAATATTTTTAAGTGCAGTCAAGAAATAGTCAAGCAATTGATTGGCATCTTGTCCGAGGGTTATATTAGCTGACACAATTGATTCCCTTAAGCCATCAAAATTAGCTAATCTGAAGTTAGGGACTTTTCGCAGTTTGTTGATGTTTTCAAGTAGAGCTCTATCAAAAAACGGATTCAGTTGTGGTCACTAGTTCCGAGTGGTTCGCCTACTTCAACGTTTGTGACATGAGAGTCACTTGCACTAAATAGGAGATCAAGAATGTTGCTACTCATGTAGGTGTCTTCATCATTTGGGTCATGAACTCATCGTCTGCAAAATCAATCAGACGTTGGCCGGTGGTCTGATTCCCAATCAATGTCATGGATATTGAAGTCGTCAACACAATACTGTGTTGAGTTGTGACAACATCAACTAGGGTGTTGTAAAGATTGATATCATCTGCAACCTTGCTTTTAGGGGGGGCGATAGACGAGAGTGATTTGACATTTTATATGTTTACCGACTACTTGGATTGATGAACACGAGTGTGCTGGGTCGTGGCTTGGAGATGTTGGAAGCGAATAAGCGGAGTTGGCAGTTGAGCCAGTTGCTGTTTGCAGATGATACAGCGCTGGTGGCGGATTCAGAGGAGAAGCTATGTAGGCTAGTGTCTGAGTTTGGTAGAGTGTGTGAGAGGAGGAAGCTTCGAGTGATTGAGGGTAATAGTAAAGTAATGAGATGCTCAAGGACTGTTAATACCAGCAGAATTAGTGTCCTCCTAGATGAAGAGTTGCTGGAAGAAGTTCAGTGTTTTAAGTATCTGGGCTCTCATGTGGAGAAGACTGAACTAGTGGAAACTGAGGTGAAGTCGCAAGTGAAGGAGGGGTGTAAAGTGTTAGGTTAACTGAAGAGCGTAATAAGCTGCAGGACATTGGGGAAAGAAGCAAAGAGAGGGCTGTATGAGGGTAGCGTTGTCCCAACTGTGCTGTACGGAGCTGAGAGCAGAGAAGAGAAGGAGGTTCAGTGTTTTCGAGATGAAGTGTTTGAGGAGCATGGCTGGAGTGTTGCTGAGAGACAGGTTCACTAACGACGTGGTTCGAATCAGAACGGGGATGGTAAAGAAGTTAGAGGACAGTTGATTCGCGTGTTCTGAGAAGGTTCGGACACATGGAGAGGATGAATGAAGGGAGATTGGTGAAAAGGGTGTTAAAGGCAGAGGTGATTGGACGAAGGCCTAGTGGGAGACCAAAGTTTGGGTGGATGAATGGGGTGAAGCAAGCGTCAGGAAGGAGAGACGTGAGTGTTGAGGTAGCAAGAGAGCGTGCACTGGATAGGTGTGAGTGGAGAATGATTTCGGACACATGGAGAGGATGAATGAAGGGAGATTGGTGAAAAGGGTGTTAAAGGCAGAGGTGATTGGACGAAGGCCTAGTGGGAGACCAAAGTTTGGGTGGATGAATGGGGTGAAGCAAGCGTCAGGAAGGAGAGACGTGAGTGTTGAGGTAGCAAGAGAGCGTGCACTGGATAGGTGTGAGTGGAGAATGATTTCGGACACATGGAGAGGATGAATGAAGGGAGATTGGTGAAAAGGGTGTTAAAGGCAGAGGTGATTGGACGAAGGCCTAGTGGGAGACCAAAGTTTGGGTGGATGAATGGGGTGAAGCAAGCGTCAGGAAGGAGAGACGTGAGTGTTGAGGTAGCAAGAGAGCGTGCACTGGATAGGTGTGAGTGGAGAATGATTGTGAATGGATGAGTTTTGACGCTGCCCTGATGTGCTTTCCCGCGCAAGGCATATCGTTGAGAGACGGTACGGTCGTGAGCGGAGAAGACCCGGTCATCATGACGCGGCAAGGGTAAACCAGTCACACCGTCGGGCCCTGCTGCCGACACCGATCTCGGACCGCACTCATTACCCGGAAGGTGTCTTGCGGGGTTCCCAGCCGGACCCTTTTGCGCAAAAGGGGTAAGGTGTGCGAGTGTAAGTGTATGAAAGTGTGAGGTGCGCCTTGCCGTTGACCACCCCTATTGCTGGGGGATTTCGGCTTTGTGCCTGTATCTGTATGTGACCTAGTTACTAAATCACAAAATAATACTTCAATATGTGCACCACAAGCTCTTAGCAGTGTATATTTTAATTCCGTTCTGGGTTGGATGACCTTAAAACATGAAATAGTCAATATTAGCCCTAATAAAGGTTTTGTATCCAGTTCACTCACTGAGTGGAGGACGTGATCTCAAGAGTGGTAAGTAGTGGAATGAGGGCCTCTTCTTCCTTAAGTGTGGGATCCAGCACGTCAGATACCAGCAGCATGTGCACTAAGCTTGTCTGGAATGACCAAAGAAAAAATTTCATCATAGATTGATATCTATATATAATAGCTAGAAGAGAGGTGGGTCTGCATGATCTTTAAATAGCTAGAGAACTAAGATGGGCAGAGCTGTACACCTTTACGTTAATGCGCATTTATTAATTTGTAGGAGTGTTGTTGCTAATTCTGACAAACAAACCTTCATCAACATTTACTCAAAATTTGAAGTGTTAAATGTTTGATTCCAAATCAGGTATGATTGATGGGTTGCACAAGCAGCACCATAACTCGCTTCAGATGACAGTACAACTACCTAATTGATTTTTTAAATTTTACAATATGGGAACAAATTTGAATACATCAGTTCATTTAACTATGTTTTTCTAAATAGACTGCATTTGAACACAAGGTACCTATTGATCTCTTCTCAAGTGCTGCTTTTGATAATGATTCAAAAGAAAAAAAAAATCGAATTTAAAATTAATTTAGGTTTAGGTATAATGACATTTTGACATAATAACAGAAATATCAGAATACACAGATGATACTTATCAAGTCTTCGTCAGTGTGAACTGTTCTGAAGACAACACTTGCTATTTAGATTAAGGTAATAACTATTTAAGTTTACCACTACATCCTGCAAACTGATGGACATTGTTGGAGGGCATTCTCCATTGTTCAACATGTCAAGACAGATGAAAGCATTACATTGGACTATTGATTTCAATATAATTTAGCTAAGTAAGTAGGGTCACAGACATTTACTTAATCATGACAATTCACTGTGTCAACTGAAATTTAATAAAAACTGAAAGTAGAAGATGTCAGACATTAGGTTGTCTTTCACATTATTCACCCCCTTGCTGTGCACACAAGAGACCCAAAATTTGAAACTAACTGCACAGTAGGCATGACATGTTACATATGCTAGGACGTGAGCAATTGTAAGAGGGACTACATTAGATTAGAGTGACGAGGCTTTCTAGCTCACTGGAGTCTTTGTCCTTCTGGCGCCGAATGTCAAACCAACAAATAGTGCTGCATCATGTTAGTCTTTGTTTTCATTCTCCTTTAAATGTTTGAGTTAGGTTTACTACTACGCTAAGTCAAAGTCCTTTACGCAGCGAACGTCTATGGTATGTACTGGTGCCACAGGAGGTACAGGAACTCCTAAGGTGCTGAGGCCATATGGTCCCAGCACTCCCCGGATGGCAGTTAAGAGGAATAATACACTGCCTACCCTGCATCAGAGCCACAAGGATCCGCTGTAGTCCTTAAGGTGCGGGCTACGCGCTCCAACACCTGCTGAGGGGGAAGATAAAGAGGAGACAGAAAACATGGATCCCAAGCATGATATCTACACTAGGTGTAGGAAATTTCACGTATGAGAACAGCAAGAATGGAAAGAAGAAGTAGGACAGGTTGCATACAAGAAAGAGCGCAACTTGGCTGTTATTTGCCATCCGAAAGAAGAATAGTACGAGGTATGTGTATCTTTGAGTGTGCGTGTCTGTGTGCGCGTGTGTGTGTGTGTGTGTGTGTTTGTGTGCAACGACTATTAGGAGAGTTGTTAAGAAGGAGTCTGAGACAAGTTAAAGGAAATCTGAAGTAAATGCAAATGCGGTAAATACAAGGTAAGCAAATCAGGATGGGGGAGAAAAGGAGAGATAGTGAAGGGTGAAGAAGAGGGGAGTCTGAAGGGAAATAAGGGTGTTCACCCCCCCCCCCCCCCCGGTTTGACCGTGACTCCATGCGGCCCGTGAACCTAACAGATGACTAAGGGGGAGTAAGAGGGACTAAACAGACCATGCAGTATGGGGGTGGTGACGATTCCATTAGGTGTCTGTGCGTTAGTCTGTTAATTCTCAATCGGCATAGAGTTATCTCAGTTCGTCGAGAACGGCTGCTTGAAGAGACCCCCAGAGTGTAGGCGTGTCGTTGATAATGCGCAACTTATGTCTCATAGGAACATCAGACCATTCCATGTTAAATTTATTTCGCACAGCTCTTTTAATGCTGGGTGAGAGTTTTTATATGGGAGTGGACGTTGTTCTGCTGGGTGAGGCGCCGCTGCAGCTCTTCGCGCCGCTCCGTCCGCCTGCTCATTACCCACTACCCTGCAGTGGCCCGGAACCCAGCACAAGCAAACGTTCCTGTTTCTGAAGCACAATCGCACAAGATTGCTGAAACAACAGGATGACAATTGTTGAAGGTCTCCAAAAATACTGCGCGCTATCGAATCACTAAAGATTGAGATCCTGGTATCTGTATGAGTATCGGCTTCCAAGAGGGCGTCGCCAAAGGCCGTGAGTTCAGCGGTGAAAACTGACGCTGATGGCGAGTCTCCCAGCGACGACGCGCCGGGGAGTACCACTGCACAACCCACGGCATCGTCGTCTTTCGATCCATCAGTGAAGATATGCAAGCTACCAGCGTGATACGTGGTCTACCATGATACGTGGTCTACCATGATACGTGGCAGCCCAAGCATGCTCAATGCTATGCGAGAAGCTCGAGAAGGGAGGGAGCCAGATTGGGGTGGAACCGTTAGATTGTGGTACATGTATGGGAGGTGGGGCGAGTTAGGATATGGCAATAGAACTAGAGGCCGATTTGTTCTCGGCGCATAGCAAGGCCAGGCTCGCCGGTTTCACAAAGAAGACCGATAATAGGGGAGAAGCGGAAGGCTCCAGTACAAACGCAAAGGGTGGCATTGTGAACTTGTTCCAATGTTTTGAGAATACTTGGTTTTGCCTAGCCATAGACAACGCTTCCATAGTCCAGTTTGGACCGTATGATAGCACGATAAAGGGTAATGATGTTGTTTTGTCTGCCCCCAGTTTAGGTGCGCTGCAATCCAAAGACTGATAAATCGCTGTAAGCAGTCTATCTTCAGCAGCTGCACGGTGTAATTCCAGGGTACACGAATTCACGCTACCTTGGTGGACCCCCTCATTTTGGGTATGTATGCTTGAGAGGTGATTGCTGATTTTAGTCCGAAGACTCACCGTCGGAGGAAGTTTCGGATGAAGAAAGCCAAGGGACCCCGGAGTCCCATCCGATGGATCTCTCGGAGGATGGCACAGCGCCAGGTTTCATCGTATGCCTTTTCAAGATCAAAGAAAACGCAGTGTGTTGCTTGCGGTCCAAGGCATTTTATATATCAGCCACAACGCGTAGTTGTGCGCCTTGCGCTGATAGAATCTTTCGAAATCCGAATTGTAATGGGGAAAGGAGTGAGTTTGGTTCCAGGTGCCGAGTCAGTCGGGCATTCTAATCTTTTCCAGAACCTTTGCTACACACGAGGTGAGGGATGTAGTGCGGTAGCTGGGCAATTCATTGGTAGGCTTGCCAGGTTTTGGGAAAGACAGAACCATTGACTACCTCCACCGGTCGGGATAGGAGTGGGTAGACCAAACTGTTTTGTAAATAAGACACAAGTAAGAGAATGCAGAGGGATGTAGGTGCCAAAGCATCTAGTAGGAGATTTGATCTTCACCAGGAGCAGAGGGGTGGAGGTGCAAATTGCTTTCGAGGACTTCACGTATTGTGATAGGTTCATTGTAAGGTATGGGAGAATTTATGGAGAAAACCAGATCATTTTTTTCGGCAATACGTTTTGTGTTACGGAAGCCGGGTTGTACCCAGAATCCGAGCTGATGTATGAGTAGTGAGTTGGAAAGAGTTCAGAGACTTCTTGCGGATCAGTGTGGATCGTTCCCCCCATCCTTAGGGTTGGGATGGGATGAGAACATTACTTTGCTGTCATTTTTCGTACGCAACACCACACTGCAGACATGGGTTTGTTCACATTAATGAACGCTATGAAGCTCTGCCATGATTCTCTTCGAGACAGGAAGCGTGTATTTTGTGCTCTTGCAGTTTTTCGCCTATACATATTTTTAATTGCTACTATTTTGGTGAAAAGTAGAGCCGAGGAGTTCCAGCAGGCGTTGAAGGAAGAATATGACAACGTGAGAGGACAGGATCTGAGAGATGTGGAGGAAGAATGGGAGACGTTGAGGGATGCGTTGCTGAAATGTGCGAAGAAGGTGTGTGGTGTGCGCCATGTGGGCGGGTGCAGGAGGAAAGGCTGCGAGTGGTGGAACGAGGAGGTCAAACTGGCGGTGGCACGGAAAGGAGGTGCGTTTGAGGAGTGGTTGCAGGTGAAGTCGGAGGTGACTTCTGAAAGGTACAAAGAGAGGAAAAACGAGGTGAAGCGGGTGGTGAGGAGAGCCAAAAGGGACGCTGATGCCTGGTGGGGCAGACGGTTGTGCCAGAATT